>JAGVSP010003943.1:0-107574 GCA_022494985.1 Micrasema minimum
TTTTTTTTTTTATGGGGGATTTTTTTTTAAATTATAACAAAAAAATTTTTTGTTAAAAAAAAAAGTTAAAAAGGCCGAAAAACTAAAAGTTTGGGTTTTTAGACTTTTAGCCATTCTTTTTTTTTTTAGCGATGGTTTTTTTGGGACGAAGTTGGAAAAAAGATTTTAAAACCCAAATCGATTGTTCTGTTACTTTTGATAAATTAAACAATTCACAAAGTTTAGTATCTCATACCGTTTTCCTATAATCCAAGATTTATATAAACGGTTTCGAAATTCTGAAAAATCCTTTTTTACAAAATTAATTTATTTTATTTGCGTCCAATTTTGTCCATAAAGCTTTTAGGTGACTGTTTATTTAAAACCGCTGGTCAAATTATATTCTCCGTATATTATATGAACCTATAATGAAAAGTTAAACTTGTTTTTTTTTGCTGGTTAAAACACACTAATGTTAGTTCCGAAACATTGTTAGTTTATTATTCATGCTAAACGCCGCCATGTCTTGTTATTTCTCGCGCTCGACCCTAAAAAAATGTCAAACAAAATTATCTCGTGATTTTCAAGACTATTTTTTTGAAGAAGTTTGTTATTGTACTCTTGCCTACTTTGTAGAGAAACATTACGTCTTAGTATTGCACCATTAATTGTTAGATTTATTTAATTTTTGCAAAATGCGTTTTCAATAAAATATTATGTGCCTAATCGAATTACGTACATAATGACGTAATTACGCATTACGGTGCTTGCTGGTGATAGGGTCTCCTGGAGGGATCTTGTGATGTCCACATGCTCCACATAGGAGCGAACGCGGCGAAAGAAGAAGATGAATCGAATTACTAGTAAATTCAGTCATCCGGCGAAGACGTTCCGGCTGGCTTGACCAAATTATCACATATTGAATATTTTTATTCGAAAAATTACATTCAAATAAATATTTCATATTGACATCATCGGGAATCCAACCCGTGAACTCGTGCATGGTAGCCTAACGCGCTATCCATTACATTAAGCGGTTCTAAATATTTGATATAAACACAGCTTTTGTATAAAAACCTTTACTAGTCGATGTTTTTAATACAGTAAAAAAAATAGTTTAAATTGTAATTATTTAAATTTGTTATTTATTTATTTAATTCGGATTTTTTACAGCTATAACAATGCAATATACGAGTACAATAACAAGTAATAAATCTGCAGCCAATGTATGTATAGTTCGTCTGATTATGTACTTCTAACTTAAGTATCTATCCACTTTACTTTAATCTATATATATAAAAATGAATGTAAGTTTGTATATATGTTTGTCCTTTATAGATTCGTAAACCGCTTATCCGATTGCAATAAGTTGTTCTAGAGGGTTGTTTTATTCACTCCTGGGAAGGTTCCTGCATTATAACATCCATTTAATAATTTTTGTATTTGTGTATTTGATATAATTTAGTGACAGTTCCGGGTGAATTTAAGATACGCCATGTAACCGATAGTACCGTACATAAAGCTTATAAATAATGTCGTCAAATAATGCTGTACAGCAAAAGGCGCTAATGTCGTTTTCATCACGTATATATAATTTATTTTTTATACACCTCGAACTTTCAATTACATTTTTTAAATTTATTTACACCCCGATTCGGACTTTTTTCACAATAAATAAGTGCCGTGAATTGGTTTTGAGCTATCGAGTGCATTTTTTACCTCCGAAAATTTTTTTTGTTCAAGATTTCTGTGTTAGTTTCATCGTCAGTTTTTTTCTATGAGAAAAAAAAATCGTTTGACAAGGGCTTCTCCTGATCGAGAATAACTCTGCAGAGCTCTGTTTTTTTAAATAAATAGAAAGAAGACAAAATTCCAAGTTCAAAGACACCTAAAAATCGTTTCTAGCTGGGAAAAATAAAAAGTTATAACGTTTTAAAAAACATTATTTTTTACTATATAATATTTTAAGTTTAATCTGTTTATAATTTTTATGGCTATGGAATAAAATCATTAATAGACAGTGAATTCGTAATAAAAAGTACCTACCTTATAATTCGTTTGGAGTTTTTATATTATAGGTAGTCTACCTAGAAGTTTTTATTTCTCCTTCGAGCTACAAGAATCTTTGTTTGAAATTTGGAGCATTTGCTACTACTACTCTCCCTTATCCGCACCCAATGGTGCATAGGGCACTGCATTGGTACACCAAGTGCAGTGTCTCTTGATCATTTTATTACATGAAAGTAGGATGATCAGTCTTACGCTTCAGTCCCAGTCCAAGGTATCGCACATGAAAATATTATTGTAAAATAACACATTAAAATAAATCATATTTCATCTTGACCCTCTACGGGAATCGAACCGGCGACCTCATACACGGTAGTAAAATGGGCTACCACTGTGCTACGAGGGTGAACATATGGATCATATGGACTCGCACAATTCCCGAAAAATATATATTCTATTTGTATAATGCCGAATGAGTTTTTTAATTTTTTTTAAATTTAATAATTATCATCACCATAACTTCCTATTACAGAATTGCTTCCCATGCACAGCATATGGATTTTTTAAATTCCAAAATGGCGGGCATACCTTTTTTTCGTAAAAATAAAGTAGGGTATCGTTTTAAGGGTTTTTAAGGGTGCTGATTTCGAATTTAGAGTTTATTTTTAAATCCAAGATGGCGGACGCAACTTTTTTTCATAAAATAAAGTTGGGTATCGTTTTAAGCGTTTTTAAGGGTCCTGATTTCGAATTTAGCTTTTATTTTTTAAATCCAAGATGGCGGACGCAAACTTTTTTTCATACAAGGGTGTTGGGTATCGTTTTAAAGGTTTTTGGGGGCCCTGATTTCGAATCTAGCGTTTATTTTTAAATCCAAGATGGCGGTCGTCCCTTTTTTTTCAGAAAATGAAGATGGGTATCGTTTTAATGGTTTTGGGGGGCCCTGATTTCGAATCTAGCATTTATTTTTTATTCCAAGATGGCGGTTGTCTCTTTTTTTCACAAAGTGAAGATGGGTATCGTTTTAATGGTTCTTGGGGGCTCTGATTTTGAATTTAGAGGTTATTTTGAAATCCGATGGCGGGACGCACCTTTTTTTTCATAAAAATCAAGATGAGTATCGTTTTTAGGGCGTATGGGCGTCCTGATTTCAAATTTTTAAAGTTTATTTTGATATCCAAGATGGCGGACGCACCTTTTTTTCATAAAATGAAGATGGGTATCGTTTTTAGGGCGTATGGGCGTTCTGATTTCGAATTAAAGAGTTTATTCGGAAATTCAAGATGGCGGACACACACATTTTTTTCATAAAATGAAGGTTTGCATCGTTTTTAGGGCGTATTCGCGTACTGATTTCAAATTTAAAGTTTATTTTGATATCCAAGATGGCGGACGCACCTTTTTTTTATAAAATGAAGATGGGTATCGTTTTTAGACGATACGGGCGTCCTGATTTTGAATTAAGCGTTTATTTTTAAATCCAAGATGGCGGACGCACATCTTTTTCATAAAAAATAAAGATTGGTATCGTTTAAAGGGTTTTGGGTGACGTGTTTTCGAATATAGAGTTTATATTTGAAAATCCAACTTGACGGACGCACCTTTTTTTCATCTAAGAGTAAATTCCATTCATGCGTCGGACCTGCCACACACATTTAAAAAAAAAAAAAATGTCCCTGGGTGTCTTTTTCAAGGGTAATTGAAGTCCTCATATTAAATTTACGAGTCGGACAGCCAAGAAATTTAATTGTTTATGCCAAAGACGGATAAACAAAAAATATATTATAAATACCTACCATGAAGCACTTGAAAAATAAAAGTCACCAAAAATAAAAATAAATAACATTTACACTATACCTTTATACATACGAGTATACACATTATACGAGTTATTCAATTTTCATAAATGCATTTATCATCAGAAAGAAAATACAAAGCATTCCTTCTATTACCAATTCCCAAAGAAACGAGATAAATCTCTTCAAATTTCAATCGATATTTCTAGAATTACCTGTTTCTTCTGCGGCAGCAACGCGACGGGTATCAGCTAGTATAATATAAATTCAGGTTCTACGCGGATTTTCTTATGTCTAGATAAAATCTTCACTCAAATACAGTTGACGATTCCTTTTTACGTCTGTTTCCGCAAAATTACTTTTGTTGTTTCAATTTTCGCAGTAGTTGTAAACACTCAAATATAATTAAAAGATAATGTCAAAAATTTTGTCAAGGCTTTTATTGTTATGTCAAAAGTTCGCTTCAAATAAAAACGAAATTACCTTTTATTAAAGTTTTCCGTTTGCCGAAATAACTTTTTACTTTAACGGGATCCAAGGATCATTTTATTTCGTAACACAAATTTGTTTTTGAGCATCTCGTTTTATTTTATTTTTCTAACTGTAAGGCAATGTGGGAGTTCAAAAAAAAGGAAACATTAGTTTAACTCCCCTTTCTCCATTTTATTCAATTATTTTATTGCATTGTTTTCTGACAAATTATAATCCCGATACCAGAGCAACAGAAAGCGTGTGGGTATCACATTTCTGTTAAACCCTACTTTGTACGTTTTCCTAATGAATTTAGCCACACCAGAGGTATGAATTAAATACATTAAGAATAATCCATCTTGGAGCCTATGTCCATTATTCGGCAAGGGATGGATTCAAAGGTGGAATTTTGCCAAGGGCGGAGCTCGTAAATCACCTTTCCTTTGGAGGGTTTGGAGAAGGATCGTAAATTATTTATAGCGACTGACCCTCCTGTTCATGTTTTTCTGGTCACTCTTTTGACCCCTCCTCTAGGCTACCCGATCCGTTCACCTCCTCGCTTTCTGCGCTCCTTGCACTGGTAGGCGAGACTTAGTCAAGCTAAGATCCTAGGATTCAAATATTTTGGGGTTAAGTTCGGATTAATTTGATCGTGTTAAATATTCCGTTGATAATGTGCCCGGCATTTCTGTAATTATTTTCTGGTCCCGAAAATGGGACTTAATTACGTGTATTCTCTTTGTGGTTTTGAATTCAGAGTGTATTATTAGGTTTATTGTAAATGTTGATTTTTAAACACCACCAGAAATTAATTTTCCAAATAACCTGAGCAAAACTAAGTAAATGAAACATTCTGACCTACCGAATCCGATAAAAATATAAATGGCAAAAGATAACAACTTTTTTTCACTGTTTTTGTTATTTGTTTAAATCGACCCATATTTTGTTGTAATAAGTTAACCCAGTTATTGTTTAAGAATAATTTCTCCATTGATTATTAGAAGCGGTTTCTATCGGGACACAAATGTTATGGCTTATCTTAAACAAAAGTTTACAGTACCCCATAAATAACATAGCCACTAACATTTCTGATTATATCGTTTTGTTCTCTAGAATGCCACTAGTTGTTTGATTTACATAATGTGTTTAATTTTAAAACACTATTGTAATTCATTTATTTATGTTTTATAATGTTAATTTTTAGAATAAGTAATAAGCTTTTATACGGTTTTTATATAATATCTATAAGTACTTACATATTTTAATTTGATAAGAATTCTGATAAGTTATTAAACTGTTTTGCAAAATCCGATAATTTATGGTTTTTTATAGCAGCTTTTAAATTTGAAGCTTTACTGAATTATTTGAAAAAATATTATTATTAATAATGTATCATATTTTTTCTTCTTTCATTTACCATATATTTGCATGAAGGGCACATCGTTAGTACACAATGTGCATTATATTTCGATTTTTTTATCAAGTATGTCCGGCGAAGGCGTTTCGGCTGGCTAGGCCATATACTACGTATGCCTCCCGAGAGCCTTAACCCATGCTTGCCTGTTTTACAAGGCATCAGATTCTCGGCGTCCTGGACGTCCACTGTTGACAATTTGTCGGCAGCTTGCGGCAGAGCTGCGGGACGTGGATCTGATTTTGGAGGATGCACTAGAGCTGGCGGCCGATCGCTTGGCCTGGAGGCAGTTTGTGGAATCCAAATGCTCTACATAGGGAGCAGATATGGCATGACAATGATGATGTTAAGTATGATTAGTTTTATGCACCGGTGCCAGTCCAAGTTACTTTGTATACTTAAAACATAATATTATACTATGAAAAATTCTTTTAGGTAATTTCAAACTGTTTTTATATGTGTTTTTCAACTTCAGCACATGAATACGATTACTGTCGCCTTGGTGTTAATAATATCTTAGAAAATATGGCATCACAGCGCCAAATTTCGCACTATGTACCAAAAAACTATTCTCGCGGCCGTAGAAACAGTTCGATTAGTTGATTTGTATTACTTCCGAGTTATCAGACATGTTTGCTTTATTGACAATTTTGTGACTTTGACACCATTACGCCAATCATTACATCCGAATAAAATGATATACGGTGGCTTTATCGACCGCAAAATGATAATTCTAAGATACACGTACATTTATCAGACCTGATTATAAAATCTGGCACCCTGTATATTTACATTTATAATGTATGTTTTTTCGACTTTCTGATTTTAATTACTTGTCGAGGAAACTAAGTATCTTATTTTGCAATAGTTCGATGCTTTGAGGATACTCTCTAAATATGCATAAAAATGGATTTCATTGTTTTCGTTTTTTGTTTATTTGTTTATATATATTTAATCTGACTATTATTATATTGTTTAATGATAATTAATAATAAAATTACATTTTATGGTTCTTACATTAGTATTTTACTATTGAGGTTCCTTCTAAATTCATTCATTCCGAAATTAAATTCATTTAGATACATCTAATGACATTTTTTTATGATATCAAAATTGTACGAAAAATGCATTTTTTATTATTCTGAAATGTGTATTTTGTTTTCGTTATTAGAAATAGATAATGTCTTTATCACCTTTTGGAAACAAATAAAAAACAATACTTAGGTACCAAAAATATAAACATGTTATTGGTAAGTATCAAAACACGTTAATATTCTTTCCGCAGTGGTTAATTCCAGGGAAAAATACAAAGACTGCGTTTGTTTGTAGGAAAAAAGTGGCTGGTCACCCATAATTCATTTCAAGAGTCTGGTTAACGTTTGAAACTAGATAAAAGAGTTGTTTTAATGGTACATCAATGAATATATATATATTTTTTAATATTCAATGTGTTTAATGGAAATTGAGTGCTTGTCCGGTCAAAAAATAATCCAACATCTCGTGACCCTTGGCCATAACCCAAATAATACGCAGTTACATTTTTCAAAAATACACTAGCAACAGTGTCTTTAACTCAGTCAAAGAAACAAAAGCAAATTGTTTTAATAACAATAATCACTTCCGGCAAACCAGAAACGGTTTCTCGGTACGCCGGTTCTTAAGAGATGGATATCCATCTCAATTAGGTGGTATCAATCTTGTGTCTGTAACAGGGAGCTTTTTATGACTTATCGCCGTGTTAATCTTCCCACAGTGGCGCACGATAGGTGAATATTCTGCATTCTTCATAACACATCTGCAGAGACTCTGATGTAACTGACATGATATGTAGAGCGCCGTCGTTCGTGAGCCGTGCGAACGTCTAGTGTTTTTTGCAGTGTGTTGATCTACGCGTTCAAAAGATATAAATATGATACAGGATATAGTGTACCAATGCAGAGCCCTACGCACCTTTAGGTGTGCATTAAAACATAGGAGAAAATAATCTGTTTAAACTATAAACTTTTTAAAAATACTGTGTTCTAAAATTGATATGACTATCTAAGAGAAATGTAAATAACATTTTGAATGAATACAAATACTTGTAGACAAATTACTGGATTATACGCATGCTGGGCTGATATCAGATATTATTGATATCTCAACAGAGACAGAGAAGCTCTGGTTAAAATAAAAAAGTAAAAATAAATTGAAGAGACATCTTCAGACGTCTGCTAGTAGGTATAAAGTTCAGATTCGAACCTTACTTACACCAATAATGTAGATCGCCCAAAAAAATACTTTAACTTATTCTCAATAGATGTCAGTAATTCGAAAATCTGTCGAAATACAACTCGCAAGCGGATAGTTCTTTACATCTAAGATATATATATACAAGTTTCAAAAATTTGTCATACATGGTTGTCAGATGTCAGATGACAGGCGGAATGGGGAATGTTGTAATTACGTCAAGTGGCCACTTAACCCAGCCAATGACAGGTTATAAGCCCTGTAAACGCCTAGATAACCCACATTTGTTTCCAGAGCTTCTCTGTCTCTGTTGAGATATCAATAATATCTGAAATGTAAATAAGTTATTTGCGTACAAAATTAATTATTATTAAATGTCCTATTTATCCTATTTTATTTTGTAATTAACCATCACGCCATTTTTCCAAAGGGGTTGAAAGAGAATAAAACGCCACACTACTCTCTCCTGTTACACTTTTTTTGCTTTCTTCACATTCATATATCTTCTGCCGATTATTCCGACTCTTCACATGTCCACTTTCAAGTATTTGTTGTACTTGATCGTGTCATGTCTTTCTCACATAAACTCATTTGATACAGCCTAAACAACATTACAGATGTTTGTATCGATTGTTTTTATCGATTTTATCGATTACTCGATTGTCGAAGATAATTGCTAAGATACCAATATTTTTTAACGTGAAACGTTCGACTGGCGAAACATCGACGATTTGAAATTTGTTTTCCCCTCCGTGCATTCTCCATTGCATGTTTTCTGTACTTGTCTGTTTTTCATTTCTTTTCATCCTTTTCTCCATTCAGTTTCCAGTCACGACTTGACCACTGTGCGGGGACCGTGTCCACCTTTCAATTATGATTATCCCACATCTTATGCAATTCGGCGGGGAAGGTTGTATTTAACATGTTATCAAAAAGACGTGTACATTTCAAAAGGAGCACTTAACTAATATGACTTTACTTTGATGGGATTGTTCGTAACGTTAAAGTGGAGTTAAAACTGAATGCGTTTCACGTGAACCTCAATCAAGTTATATGGTGTAACTTAACAACTCGGGGTGCAGCTGTCAAAATTTCAAAATATTTTTACTCTATGGTTGGTAGACTTATCTCAGAAGCGGGCTAAGCTGTGATTGGTTGGACACGCCTCATTTGGTTACGCCTTCATTGGTTACGCCTCCACAAATTTCGCTTTTAAAAATCTATTTGATTTTAAATTATTTTATTTTAACCTAACCTATCATTAACCTACTGTATACATTTCATAACCTATTATAAAGGCTATTGGTTTTAAATAGCCATTTGATTTAAATTATTTTATTAAACCCAACCTATCTTAACCTACTTCCCCACTTCGACTCTTTTTCTACATCTTGTCATATCTATGGATTTAGCAATAGACTAGTCCTCATACAAAGCACCCCAAGTTGTTAAGTTACACCAGTAATATCACTTTTATCACTCATATTTTATAAGTATCCATATTACTGTTAGAAGAACTTTTTTATTTTGATGTTTTATTTTGATAATTGTGTACGTTGGGTGCCATGATTCGTAGCCATAGAGAAGAGCAGGTGTGATGCAGGCGTTATAGGCGGAATTTCGTTTTAACCGAGCAAATATCCGATCTTCAGACAGCTTTTATACTGTTGAATGCGGAGCCCGCTACCCCAAGCCGCACTCCCAGTTCTTTCTGAACTCTGTCGATAATTGGGTACGTGGGTCCAAAATAGCAGACTTCTGAGTTTTGAGAACAGGTGTCTTAGAAGAATATTAGGTGTGCGGTGGTTCGACTTTGTAAGGAACACAGAAGTGAGGCTACGGACACAGCAACCCTTGGTATCTACTGTCATCCGGCGAAGGCGTTTCGGCTGGCTATGCCATATACTACGTATGCCTCCCGAGAGCCTTAACCATGCTTGCCTATTTTACAAGGCATCGGGTTCTCGGCGTCCTGGACGTCCACTGTAGACAATTCGTCGGCTGCTTGCGTCAGAGCTGCGGGACATGGACTTGACTTGGGAGGACGCAACGGAAGCTGGCGGCCGATCGCTTGGCCTGGAGGCAGTTTGTGGAATTCATATGCTCCACATAGGGAGCGGATATGGTATGATAATGATGATACAATTGGGTACGTCGATATTATAAAAATGCCTACCATAACAACTGTGACAAAGATTAAAAAAATATTCTTTTTGACGAAATGTGGTAGAGGGCTTACATTTTAACGGAATCCTACGCTTAACACCGAGTATAGATCCAGATTTTTCATTTCAAAATCTAAGTTTGAAAACCAGTTTCCAGGATATAACACTGACTTAATTACAACATTCTCACGCTATTGTGCAACAATAGAAAATTGTGGATAAAAAATGTTCATTTGAAAAAACAGAGACATAAAACAGATATTCCCACCCATTCGTCACACAATGTATTTACAATTCAGAATATCCATTTTATACACTAACATAATTATTTCTAAAAAAAATACCCATTTTTATTATTTTTTATTTTTTTATTTATAACACATTACATAGGAAAAAAAAAAAAAGAATTCTTTTTCTTTTTCAATCTAATGCTTAAGGCCATGGTATTTCTTTAACAGTAACAAAACTGTCACTCATCTTTAGGGACGCGGGAAGCACAAAAAACACATATTCATTTTATTCTAATACGCACTGACATCACTTAGATCACAAAATAAACACAATTGTATATACAAAAAACAGAACCAATCCAATGAAAAAATAAAACCTAAAGAAACAATAAAGTGAATTATAACAGTAACAGCAAAACCATATTTTATTATACGACGCAAGTAGAAAAGGTATTATTCAAAATACTTATTAAAATTTTAAAATATTCCGGGTAGCAGTTTTCCTCAAATCAGAATATCCTGTTTCGATAGTTAGATAGAGGGATCTTACTTATTTACTTTGCTTAGAGATACAATATCTCACAAAAAGGGTATTGAGAAATTCTTATTATGGGCAGCGTAATGTTCATGGTAGCCTTGAACTCAGATTCTCGCAATATCAATAGGATATTTTTTATGTAAATAATTATTCGATTTGTTCCTTTTGTGTAACATTTCCAATTCACTACACAAAGATGCGATAATTTATTTAATGCCTTATCCTTTTCTATGCTTTAAGATGGCCGTGGCATTACAGTTGGCTAAACGTGATTTGGTTTTTATAAGAATACTTGTGGTTTTTATAAAGGTCGTTTAAATATTGGAAGTGTATGTATGTATTCATCTTCAAACTAGAATTTCAGAGAAGTGACATTCCATACTTGAAAAATACTCCTGTGTCTAGTTACCTTCTACGTCACTCATTACTCACTAGACATCTACGACACACGTATCGTGTATTGGGCTAAGTGCTGGAGTCTTTAGACGATGGAATTTGATAATAAGCGGTGGTATGAAGCGTATATTTTTAGAAAATTTGAATGGAAACGCCCATTCTAGTGAATTTTTGTTCGAAGGTATTCGTGGATAAATTCCTTTATAAGAGTATTCTGCCCTTATAAGCAAATAGGCAAAATTTATTTGTCAATAATCGATATGCATATGTAAAACATATTAATTTCAAACTATAATGTATTTTACATACATTTATCTACGAATGCGCACTCTATACAGGACCGAAAACTGTACATTCTTGCTCAGAAAACTGTACATTCTTGCTAAGAAAACTGTACATTCTTGCTCAGAAAACTGTGCATTCTTGCTCAGAAAACTGTACATTCTTGCTCAGAAAACTGTACATTCTTGCTCAGAAAACTGTACATTCTTGCTCAGAAAACTGTACATTCTTGCTCAGAAAACTTTACATTCTTGCTCAGAAAACTGTACATTCTTGCTCAGAAAACTGTACATTCTTGCTCAGAAAACTGTACATTCTTGCTCAGAAAACTGTGCAGAAAAGACGTATATTTTTTAAGCGCTATCATAAGTTTCCATCGTATGTTTGCACAAAGGAAATTGTTAATTTAGCTAATAGTGAAAATGTGCTACATAACTGTCAGGCCAGCCTAACGTCGCGCCGACCATTCAATATTCCATACAGTTTTCGCTTGATACAGGAAAGCTTCCAAACTGCACAAGAAACTACAGTTTTCTGTCCTGCATAAAGTACGCTCCTGCCAAATAAAAAAAAGGGATAAATAAAATGGGGTTCTTTCCGATTTTTTATTTTTCACTTCAAAAACTTGATTGAAAAATTACAACATCGAGGGAATTTTTTTAAAATTTTTACGATGTCCTATGAATTTTCTAGCGCTTTTTCAAATCGCTCGCAAAATCCTCCATTTGGCGCGCATGCGGTGTGACGTCACAGCAATATAGGCGCTTACTACGGAATGAATTTCACGCCTTTCACGGTGGACGGGTATGACGTCATTAGCCAATAACAGGCGTTAAAAATCATTCGTATTTTCGTGTTTTTAACACACAAATTTATTAATAAAAACAAAATTTTTGAGTATTGTGTTTTATATCGTTGGAATTGTAAAAGTATACTTTAAATATTTATAACGTTTTTAAGAATATTCATGCTATCGGGAAGAACCCTATTATAATTTCGGTTTGCGAGAAAGCGACGACACCCGCGTTAAAATTAACGATTGATAACAGTGCGGTGATAAAACCATAAACAAAAAGAGAGGTTAAAACAAAAGCATAATTTCGAAAAATAGAGGAAAAATATTATTTAAATATCAAAGTTTATATTTATTTTTTTATTTATTATTTAGTTTATATTATTATATTTAAGTATAATGCAGAGTGCTACAAACTTAGTTAATAAAGAATGCACTTCGAAAATTTCCAATTCAGAATTGTGACTGTGAAATAAGTCGCGAATCAGGATAATACAGATTATAATGAATAATAATAATTAATATTTACGACGATTTCCTTGTTTTAACAATGTGTTTGTTATCGGGGGCATTATGCACAGCCACGGTGGCCATTTTGTTATTAATGCTTTGCAAATCATCCATTGCAAAATGGTGCGGTTGGAGTCGTAAACTTTTATTGCGTTAGCATTTAAAAGATGACGATTTTACGCTGGATGCGGTTTACGTTTACTTTGGAGTCGCTTGGGCCTAAAGTTGGTGCAAATTCAACTGTGCGACACGAGTTGATTTAATAAGATTTAAATAATATATGTTTTCCTTCATACCTACGAGTATCCTATCATCTTTCCTTAGTGGTACCTACTTGATTGCGAATAAGAATCAATAATATCATCATGGTATGTAATAAAACGATCCAGATAGGTATATACTAAACTTGGTGTGCAAATGCAGTGCACCTATGCACCAATGGGTAGATAAAGGAAACTGAAGGAAGGAAGAAAGTTGGAAAAGTACGGATCTCTGACCAGGATACTTAGTGGGTATCAGGAGCGCAGAAGAAGGAGGTGGTTTTTTGCCGTAATGTCATTTCGTGTTTTCAGGTTTTCAATCAGCATTTTGTCATTTCAGATACTGTAAAATGCTAATTTTTAAACAATGATGGTCTTGTTTTTGAAAATCTAATTTAGGGTGTCCAATAATTATTATAGGCAAGCATGGTGGGGTTCTCGGGTGGCAGTTATATGGCGTAGTAGAGGGAATCAGTGGAAGGTATGCACCTAGGCCAGTCGAAACGCCTTATTGGAATGGGATGACAGTAGATACGAAGGGTTGCTGTGTCCGTTGTGCATCAGAGAGCCTATAAGTCAAACCACCGCACACCTAAGAGGGGGCGTAATTCTTCTAAGACACCTATTCTCAAACTCAGGGATGTCTGCTGTCTTGGGCCCTAGTAAATGCCACGTTTTTTTGGGGAGGGGGGGAGGTGCTTTAGAGAAGAACAGGTGTGATGCATGCTTGGATATTTTACAAGGCATCAGGTTCTCGGCGTTCTCGGTCGTCCACTGTAGTGGACAAATTCGACGGCAGTTTTTAGGGGGCGACTCAGAGCTGGGGAGCTTGGGACATGACGATTGGGATGGATGCGGGAGAGCTGTACATGGTGAGGCCGATCGCTTGGCCTGGAGGCGGTTTGTGGATTCCATATGCTCCACATAGGAGAGTGGGGGTGGGAATCAATTAAGGGTTCGGAATGAAGGGGGGGGGTGGGGGGGGGGAAAAGATGGGGGTTGGAAAGTCTATCGGGGGGGCCGTATTGTTGTAATTACTATCGTCTTTTGGCATCGCACTTACTCTTTTTTCCTACTTATAACATTCTATTCCAAGTTATTTATTTTTTCTCAAAACTCAGAAGTCTGCTGTCTTGGGCCCTAGTTAAATGCCACGATTCGCAGCCATAGAGAAGAACAGGTGTGATGCATGCTTGCCTATTTTACAAGGCATCAGGTTCTCGGCGTCTCGGTCGTCCACTGTTGACAATTCGACGGCAGTTTGCGTCAGAGCTGCGGGACGTGGACATGACTTGGGAGGATGCGCGAGAGCTGGCGGCCGATCGCTTGGCCTGGAGGCAGTTTGTGGATTCCATATGCTCCACATAGGGAGCGGATATGGTATAATGAATGAATAATGAATAATTATTATAGCATGTTCAATTACTATGGCATCCACCCTACTATAACATTCTATTCCACTGATACTTCTCGGTTGAGCATTTCCTAAATGAACTCATTTCACCAACGTTGGCGCATTGGGGGCCAAGTAATTAGGGCCCTTAATCATTACGAGAATAATAATCAATGTCTTATTAGGTTTAGGTATTGGCAAAAACAAACAAGAATCGTCAATTTGTTTTGGGAAACTAATAAAAAAAGTTGTTAGTTAACCCTAGAGAGAAAACCATATTTTATGGTACTGAAAAGATAAACTAGCGCCTGAGAAGCGCACAATATTTAAAACCTATTTATTCAATAAATTAAAATATATTTTTAAAATCTAAGTGAATTTTCATATTAATTATAAGTAAATAAAACATAAATATTTATTATAATTTTTTATTTTAAGAAAAGTTTGAAAAAAAACCTTTCAAAAAGTAACAAAAACCAGTAGTCTTCTGTATTAAGGTATTTATGGCAAAGTTTTGTTGCTATGACGGTATGCACAGTTTTGTTGCTATGACGGTATGCATCGTCAAAGCAACAAAACTGTGGTACTTACCGAGCAGAAGCGACCGTCACTCGGCGGAGATGACCAACGACTGAGTTGGTTCGGCAACACAAGCTTGGCACGCGCTTCGGTTGGAAAAAGACAGCGATATATTTGTTTTGCGGGCGCCTCTGAGGCGCACGTTATCTTTCTAGGGTTAATTGACCAATGTTGGACGGAGAGAACTTTTCAGAAAACTTTCTAACGTTCTAATCACCGCAATCAATTAATTTGTGTTGTTGCTATGTTTCGTAGATAACTTTTTTTAAATCTATAACTGTATCATTTCAATTGATTGTTTTGTACATGGAAGGGTTCCAATTAAAAGAAATATCTAACCTTGATTTAGGGCTAACAATATTACTACTACAACTAATTTCTCTTATCCTGAACCAATGGTGCATAGGGCACTGTATTGGTAAACCAGGTCATGTGTGTCTTGATTATTTTATCACACGAAAGTAGGATGATCAGTCATACGCTTCAGTACCAGTCCAAGGTATCATACATGAAATATTAACATGAAAATCAGATGTAAATAAATATTTCATGTTGACTCCCTACGGGAATCGAGCACGGGTCCTCGTGCACGGTAGCCAAATGCGCTACCACTGTGCTACGAGACGGAGGATATTATGTACGTACATTCATTTTTTTTTTTTGTTTTTGCAAAGAGACGTGTGGTTGTACGATTCAATTTTGTTTTTAATTAAATACTAGCATGCTTGTTGCATTATTAATCTTATAAAATTTTATACAGGTACATAACGTCAGCAACATTATTATTATTATTATTATTATGGATCATTTATCTAGCGCCGTTTTTTTTGTATAAACATACCACAAGGGCGCTTCAAATATTGAATTTAACGGCTCGGGAAATTTAAAGTGAGTGAAAACTCAATTTCTGAGCAGAAAATACAATTATCAAAATTACTCAAAAGATTTAGAGAACGAATGGGTCTCAAGTTTCTTTCGAAACATTACTTGGGACATCATTTCGGACCATTTACTGGGGTTTCTTTTAAAGTAATACCTATGTATCTTGCGATTGGCTTTATGTGGGCGTAAAATATTTGTGCAGGACATTCTATAGACACTTCTGGTAAATTTTTTATATATAAACTAACTAACTAACTAAACATCACGCCATTTCCCCGTACGTGTAGGCAGAGAGGATAGAACGCCATAACACTCTGTCCTGGCATACTTCCTTTGCTTCCTTTACATTCATAAATCTTCTCATGCACATACGCCAATTATTCCGACTTTTCACATCTCCACTTTCAAGTACTTGTCGTACTTGGTCATACCATGTCTTTCTCGGCCTTCTTTAGCTTCTACATCCAGGCACACTTGCAAAACTTCTTTTAGCCTTTATTTTATCACTCATTCGCTCCACATGACCAAACCATCGTAAAAGCCCTTTCTTAACTTTGTCGATAATGCTTATCTCAGCCTTGCACTCTGCTCTAATTTCGACTTTTGTACACCTATCATACATTGTCTTACCACACATTCGCCTGAGAGATAGCATTTCAACAGCATTAAATCTACTTTCATCCTTCTTTTTCCAACACCACGCTTCACTACCATACATAAGGGGTGGTACCATATATGTATTCTTATAAATACGTCCATCCACTATTTACTATTTAGAAAGAAGAAAAAAATTCACAAATTCACACAATAACTTCCGCCATCAATAAATTATACACCTGTTATTTTATTTTGCATTTAGTAGTGAGTATAATGTTCTTTCGACTTTTACAGCCAAGACTAATTTATTATTGGTTCATAAAAAAAACCTGTAAAAGCGAATAATCTTTAAAAATAAAAAAAATATGCACATCTCAAACTTATTCGTTAGGTAATAAGTTTTAGTAGGAAACTTACGTAACCTTGCATTTTTATAGTCTAGAAATAGTGTCTAAAGTAGTAAAACTAACTTTTTAACGATTATCTGTACATTCATTTACATTATTGTCAATAGTGTATAGATGGCTATTTTATTATAAACATTATTATACATTATGGAATAATTTTTGTCTCTAATGGACCGATTTTAGTATTTTTACTTGAATTCTCATTAAACCTGTTTATATAACTATCTGTCACAACCTTGTAGAATATAGTAATAATACGTTTTATTGGTTATTTAAGTAGACTGAAAGGTGTTAAAATGCAATCTCTCAGGCGAATGTGTGGTAAGACTATGTATGATAGGTGTACGAACGTCGAAATTACAGCAAAGTGCAAGGCTGTAGAATATAATAATAATACGTTTTATTGGTTATTTAAGTAAACTGAAAGGTGTTAAAATGCAATCTCTCAGGCGAATGTGTGGTAAGACTATGTATGATAGGTGTACGAACGTCGAAATTACATCAAAGTGCAAGCTGAGATAAGCATCATCGACGACGAAATAATAATAAATTATTATCAACGCAAATTGCAATAAAGTAAATTACAGTTTATTAAGATTTATTAAAATATAAGTTTTTTAACGCGCTTAATTATATAACGTGATTTCATAAAGATATTTCATTTATCGCGTCTTCGCTATAAACATCGAGCGGCCATGCCATAACCATAATAATATAAAGTGAATTTAACCATTACTGGTTTTACGGGCTCTTGATACCTGCAAAGTAACGTATACTCAATACTTACAGCAGCCTAATGAGTACTTATTTCTCTATAAATAATTCACAAAGGTCACACAATCCTCCGAGGGACCGGTTCTGTTTGTCCGAGGACGAATCGCTTCTTCCATCAGATATTGTATTGAACATCTCCGGGCATACAATCCAACTGGGCGTGTGTGAAAATTTGTTTGTCAACTTATCACGATTTATTTTTATAAAATAATTTGTCTGTTTTTGTTGACGGTTGTTACAATTAAGGATTAAAAATAGCTATAATTATGACTATAATTATTAGTCCATTATTATTCTCAATAATAACTTAAAAGGTTAATGTGTAAAAATTAACTTATTCAATTAATTTATTGGTTAATTTTTTGTATTCGCGAAAAACTGGCTTCATGAGATGGGCCCAGAGAAGTGTCTTGAGATGGTCACCCCACCAAAATAGATGTTTAGTATTACATAAATTTATACAAGAGAAAAAAAAAAAGTATTGTTAATGAATACCTCAGCACGGGCATTTGCCCGGTGAGGTATTTCATAGATCTAAAAAAATGTAAGTCCATAAAACATGTTATGGAGTAATCGCAATTTTAAAGTTTGACATTCTCTCTAAAATCAGACGAAATGATAAAAACTTCGTGCTATTTTTTTTCAAATAATTTGAAGTATAATGAATATATTAATAAAAACAACTGTTGTAATAAATGACACAAAATCAATATAATATATTATTTTGCAAAGCAATGTTGTACTTACCAAGTTTTTTTCTGTTGAGAAAATATTGAAAAGTGCAGTTACAAACTTTTAGATGTACATTTTTTTACTTGAAATACTATCAATTGAACACAAAGAAATTGATAAGTGATATTACAATGTTTTGGTTGTAATGATACATTTAATTTGGTCAATTTAATTTCAGGATTAATACTGTAAGTGTTCTTACAATATTTCAGCTGTAAACACTTAATTTTAAAATGCAAGCAAATTTAAATGGGAAAAAAATGGTTAGTGATATTACAATGTTTTGGCAGTAACGATACATGCCAATTTTGGCTTGTTCATTGCCTGAGAAAATTTTGTTAGTGTTTTTACAAACTTTTTTCTTGTTTGATAATAGAAAAAACTGGACTTACGATATTTTCTTGAAAAAAACATAAGCTGTAAAGCTGCTTTACTGAGATCGGAGGAGCTACAAACTTTTTTCCGGCATAGATATTCACGTTAAGACACTCAATTCATCGCTAACTCAATTTACCTAAAATGTGGACCTACCAACTTTTGGCAGCAACCCCACGATATGTAATAAATAAAAATACAAAAAAATAAAAAAAATATTTTAAAAAATTGCCAAAAACCACATAAACTTTTTGATCGTGTTTATGTATTATTTGTAAATATGACTAATAAAGTTTTATTGTTATTTACACTTTCATTTTTGCTCTCTTGATAAATTGCGAATTGTTGCATACGCCTTGGAACAGCATAGTACAGAAACTGGCTATCTTTAGTACTGCTTTCACATGCCATGCCGTCTTCAAGGACACCTGCAGCTGCTGCGCTGTCTAAGGCAATCTCCTGCACTTAAAATACATTTATTTATTTTATTGCAGTCTTTCAGTAAGCGTTACGGTGAAAATAATCATTGCCCTGTTGAATTGTGCATTTGTCGGCCATATTGCGAAAGCTGATGATGATAAAAATTTCTTGAAGACTCAAGGACGTTTACCATTTAATGAACGGATGATGCTAGGAGATTTGGTTGAAAATGTGGTGGATGATGACAGAACAGGATTGAAATAATGGGAGAGACAAGGTTAGTCTTTTGTCTTTGAATTTGCAATAGACCTGCTCTGGATTAATAATGATAATGTCAAGTATTTTAATTGCATGATTTTTGGTCTGTCTGTAGTGGTTAGTGACTAACTAACTAACTAACCATCACGCCATTTCCCCGAAGGGGTAGGCAGAGAGGATTAGAACGCCACACCACTTTGTCCTGGTACACTTCTCTTGCTTCCTCCACATTCATACATCTCCTCATGCACGCACGTCAAATTATTCCGACTTCTTACATGCCCACTTTCAAGCACTTGTTTTACTTGATCATGCCATGTCTTTCTCGGCCTTCCTCGATTTCTACATCCAAATACAGTCGCGACATATATTTTTTTTAGCCGTTCTTTCATCATTCCATTCGCACTACATGACCGAACCATCGTAAAAGACCTTTCTTAATTTTGTCGATAATGCTTATCTCAGCCTTGCACTCTGCTCTAATTTCGACATTTGTACACCTATCATACATAGTCTTACCACACATTCGCCTGAGAGATCGCATTTCAACTGCATTCAATCTACTTTCATCCTTCTTTTTCCAACACCACGCTTCACTACCATACATAAGGGTTGGTACCAGAACTCCATTATGAACTGCCCATTTAGCCTCGTTAGTGCGTTGGTCTATAATGGATAAGGTCCCGGGTTAGATTCCCAACTGAGTCAATATGTTATGTTTATTTCAATGTGATTTTTCACAGCGAAATTAGGGAATGTAGTGGAAGTAGAGTTGAAATTCTTTTTTTTAAATAATGGCTACGTTCATTGAAAGTTTAAAAATGTTTCATTAAAAGCGATAAAAAAATAACAGCAGAAAATTAAAATTCATGAAACGCAAATTGACAGAGAGAATATTATTTAGTTCGGGTTTCAAAGCGTTTTACTAATTATTTCGCGAGTACATAGATAGTAACACAATATCATAACATTACGAGTTTGTCTGCTATAGAATACATGTGTGCAAAATTTTATCTCTACAGAACATTGCTTTTCGCCCCCGAGATATTTGATTATATAAAATATAAACATAATTCTGATTTCTGAATAATTGAATTCTGAATTCTGACCTTTCTCTTGATGTACAAATCAGTAGAACGATAAGTTCATGTTTTCACCAACTGAGACAGATTAAAGGCATACGCAAAAATCTGCCGGTTGACGCCACCCGTCAATTAATAAACGCGTTTGTAGTGTTTCGAGTCGATTATTGTAACGGCATATACGCCGGACTACCGATGAATAAAATGACTCGCCTGCAATCAGTATTGAACGCTGCAGCTAGACTTATTTTCGGAAATTTCTAAGTTCGAACACATCACACCACTGCTAAAGAAACTGCACTGGCTGCGCTTTCCACAAAGGGTAGAATACAAACTCTGTTGGCTAATGTACAAAGCCATGCATGATGCCGCTCCAGAGTATTTATAAAAGCTTTGCATTCCATATGAACTAGCTGAGAGACGTCTCACACTTCGATCAGCTACATCTACAGCTATAGGCAGGGTTTTAGTACCGATCAGTAATCAGCGCACAAAATTTGGAGAGCGCGCTTTTGCGGTTGCGGGCCCTGTGGCTTTGAAAATGCTCTCCCACCAGAAGTGCGCAACTGAGAGAGTGAAGTGATGTTTCGAAAGAAACTTAAGACCTATATGCGTTTGTATGAGAAAGCAGCCGCGAGTCACGTGGTGGGGTATGCTCTTGACTCAAACATGCAATTTCCAGTTGCGCCCCTGTGATCTTGAACCCTTGCATGATTAGTTTACTTATCAAGAAAATTTTTGATCAAGAACTTTTGATGGTAAAAAGTTGGCCACCCCTAAAATAAAGTATTGAGTAAACCTACTCGTATATTGGCACAGTGGCACAGAGTATAAGTAGTATGGTGCCGTCAAGTTGCGCTGAATGAGGCCAATGCCTCGCTCCATAATGTTCGACAGTCAAGATGGAAGCCGGATACATACATGGATGCGAGGTTGATATGTTAAACCATTTTATAATAATTATAAAAACAATCTTTTTTACTTTAATTACTAATTGTTCTTATTTTGCTCCACATTAAGTTGGCCAGGGCTTCGTATCGTTTTTTTTTTTAGAATTCAAATATTTTCAAAAATCTTGTTTGCATTTCCTTATAAAACAGTACCTAAATAGTATAATTTGACCTTTTTTTACAAGCTTTGTGTTTGTCAAAAATCTGGAATTTAATTTAAAAACACCAAAATATCTATTACCAACTTTGGCGAATTCCTCTGTTCCTCTATGGCTGCGAATCGTGGCACCTAACCAAAGCCCAAGATAGCAGACTTCTGAGTTTTGAGAATAGGTGTCTTAGAAGAATTTTTAGGTGCGGTGGTTTGACTATGTGAGGAACACAGAGAGGAGGCAACGGACACAGCAACCATTGGTATCTACTGTCATCCGGCGAAGGCGTTTCGGCTGGCTAGGCCATATACTACGTATGCCTCCCGAGAGCCGCCACCATGCTTGCCTATTTTACAAGGCATCAGGTTCCCGGCGTCCTGGTCGTCCACTGTTGACAATTCGTCTGCAGTTTGCGTCAGAGCTGCGGGACGTGGACTTGACTTGGGAGGATGCCCGGGAGCTGGCAGCCGATCGCTTGGCCTGGAGGCAGTTTGTGGATTCCATATGCTCCTCATAGGGAGTGGATATGGCGCAGACATAATTTTTTTTTAAATTAATTAATTTTCTTTTTTTTTGGACTGCTTTCTGTCTTGAACTTGGATATGATATTTGGATCCTGCAGTACTATTTAAATCGTCTGTCTATCGTCTGGTGATCTTCTTGACTTCCTTGCAGCTCTAGTCCACTTGTCATTATTATGGAGTGCCGTAATACAGATTTGTTTTTTCTTTATTATGATTTTTATTCAGTGTGTCTTCTTATCTCTTATTTTTGTTACATGGCATTTGAATGGGTATTGAGCATTTTTACGTTCTATTTTTGTCTTCCTATGATGCAAAATTTAATAGCCGACAATACGTTATGTAATTCAATACGAGAAATGAATTAATAGCAAAACTACTAAAAACGATAAACTACAGTCAAACTTTATAAGTAATATATTGCAATGATTGGACAGTTTATACATTTTTCACACTAGGCGTTACATTAGTAAATTAATTTTGGACAGGTGTCCATAGACAGTTCTTATTATAAATCAGTTTTTTTCCTACGTGGGTATAAATTTTAAAATAGCTTTAAGTGGTTTAAAAATGATGATGTAAATTATGATAGCATTGTCTATTTTATTCCGTTCCCGTTGAGTATCTTACTTATTGAAAGTTTTATACCTAGGATACAGAAATACAATTTGAAGATTGAAGTTTTAGCGATATCTTCAAAGGTTTGTGTAATTCAAAACCTTTTTGGTTTAAGAAAGGAGTATCTTATGTCTATGCTTATGAAAATGCGCCCCGGAGATCAGAAAAAAGGAGGTGTCAACGATATCGATTCCCAATAAATTGTTAGTAAAGACTTTGTCTACGGGTCATTAATTTGATGAACTCGCTGATAGCGCGTAATAATGCCCTTACCAAACTGAAACCTCCAACCCAACCCGAGGATCTTCTGTATACATTGTTCTAAATAATTAATATCGGTTAACTGAGAAACTTAAATTATTGTAATCGCGATGTATCCATTTGACTACGTTTGAATAACGCGTATAATAATATCCCCTTTCCCCTGTATTGCACGTTTGTAACGTATCTATTGAATATTGTAGAAGTTATGGGCGGTAAATGAATTATTTGTTTTGCATAGATCGAATTACAAAACATGGTTGTTTGGAAGTGTTTGGGTCTAGATAGTACAAACTAACAATGAGGTTAGTTTTGATAAGTTTCGATCTAGTATTCTTCATACTGAAATACGTCTATCCGCATAATTTACGCACATTTATTGGTTAAAAACAGGCAGCTTTTGCTCACTTTCACTTTTCAAATATTTTTCATTCCTAATATTGTTATTTAACATTTTTCACTGTAAAAAATCCATAGCGTAAATTGCGAATAGAAGGCCAATCTTCCATGCGCTTTGTAGCTGCAACACGTGGGTGCCTTGTATACTCGATTTATTGTCTTTTTTACTCACTAATTAAAATTAATTTCTCTTGTATATATTTAACAAAAACATATCATTATTCGAATGACAAAAAAAAAGACAAATAAAATCTATGACAGCAAAATATGACTTTGTAGCAACAAAATACATAGATCCATATAAAAAAAAGGTTATAGAAGTACCTATTTTAAAATGGTTTCCATCTTCCATCTAACACAAGGAGCATATAGTCAAGAGAAAGTAAACCCTCTCGCAAGGGTTAAACGTTAAAAAATACGGATCATTTAAAAGGTTCTCGATTTACGGTGTTTAGAAATGGACTTGTATCGAATTCGGGTGTTCCCATAGAGATAAGACCAATGGCGACACTTCCCGCCGTTTTAAATCGACCCTTTGACCGGAAGCGGAAGAAGCGAATGCGTGTGTGTAGGAGGGTTGGTGAGGGTGTTTGTGTGAGGGTGTGTGAGAGGGTGTTTGTGCAGTGTGTGTTCTTTATGTGGCCCAAGAAAGCTACAAACTGCCGACCCTTGGGGATCTAGGGGAGCCAATCCAGAAGATTGTAAGTGCCACGAAAGTAAATGGATTTTTTTTCAATTGATTTTGTGTCTTGCTAACATTTGTCAACAAATTGTAGAAACTTGACGATTTACTAAAAAAATTGCACTTTAATTAAAACCGACAAAATGCTTTGTATTACAACAAGATTTTACCAAGCCAAGATTATTTGTAGTATCTTTTTTTTAATGTGTCTTAAAAAAACTTTATTTAAAAAACTTTATTCCTTACAAATATATATTTTTTATTAAAATGTTTTTCCGTTTAAAAAGAAAGACACTGCTCTAATGTTACTCTACTACTACTACTTTCCCTTTTCCACACCCACTGGTGCATAGGGAACTGCATTAGGCAATTTATCTTGATCAATTTATTACATGATCGTAAGATGATTAGTCTTACGCTTCAGAACTAGTCCAAGGTATATCACATGAAATATTAATATTTATTCATATGAAAATCACATGTAAATAAATATTTTATGTTGACGGGAATCGAACCTGCGACCTCATGCACGGTAGCCAAATACACTACCACTATGCTACGAGGCGGACTTTACTTACTCTAGTTAACACAATTTTTTTTTTACTAGCTAGGAGTTCTCCTGAAAACTTTAATCTTTGCAATTTTCGCACTTACAACGTTTCGATCTGACGTCCTTAAAATTGTATCGAGTATCGAAAGTGTGATCGCCCTTTTTTGGTATCGTAGTTTGGGAATGTAATTACGTTCAGGGGTCCTAACATGCATGACACACTACGAAACTTTTTCGAATACCTACACGAAGTTCATAAGCGCCACGCATTCCTCTGGAAGATACATAAGTACGATCATTTTCGATACGGTAGGGCTTGAATTCTGTATTTTAACATTATTTACCTACATTTCGATCCCCCTTTTCTCTGAAGATATTTTTTTACAACTTCTTCTTCTTCTTATTCAGCCATTTTTATTTATTTATTTATTTTTTTATTTATTTATTTATTTTTATAACCACCTCAACAGGCCACTGGAGGCCCAATTACAGAGGGGAACAACATTACAAACACCCAGGCTTGAGAAAAATCACTTTGATTTTTGTGTTCTCACCGGGAATCGAACCGGAACCTCCGTATCGTGAGTCCAGCGTCTTAGCTATTACGCTACGGAGGCCGCCTTTTGATTCCAGTATTGGACATAGGCCATATTTTTACTTTTTTATTTTTTAACATTTTAAATTAGTTATTTATATTGTTTTTAGGTACATCGCTACATGACAACCATTTCAAAATAAGATCGGGATACAAAAATGAATCGGATAAAAATTTATCAAATTATTTTGCCAAAAGAAATTATCCAGATAAATTAAAAAACGCCGCGCCGGGTTGTAAAAAGCGATCTTGTAAATTACAATATTATGCAATATAGCATAGGACACTACATTGGTACACCAAGTGCAGTGAATCTTGATAATTTGCTGTCAAATAAATAAATAAACTAAGGCGAGATGATCAGTCTTACGCCTCAGCGCCAGTCCAAGGTATCACAGATAAAATATTTTTATGTGAAAATAAATGGAATTTCAATAGATATTTCATATTGACCCCCCATCGGGAATCAAACCCGCGACCACTTCACCACGAGGCGGCAATACATATTTATCTGATAAAAAATATGTAATGTATCCAATTGGGTTCTTTCCGATTTTCTGTTTTTTATTTCAAAAAATTGATTGAAAAATAACAGTATCAAGGGATTTTTTTTTAAATTTTTACGATATCATATGAATTTTCTAGCGCGGTTTGAAATAGCGCTTTTTTAAATCGCTCGCAAAATCCTCCATTTGGCGCGCATGGGATGTGACGTCACATCAATATGGGCGCTGACTTCGTAATGAATTTCCCGCCTTTCATAATGAACGGGTATGACGTCATTAGCCAATAACGGGCGTTAAAAGTCACTCGTAATTTGGTGTTTTTAAAACATAAATTTATGAATGAAAACAACATTTTTGATCATTGTGTTTTGTATCGTTGGAATTGTAAAAATATACTTTTAAATATTTGTAACGTTTTCAAGGATATTCATGCTATCGGGAACAACCCAATTTATAAAAATAACTTATTACGTATTTCTTGAAGCGGCATCACTCGATCGCTCTTGCGTTTGGTTTTAAATGTTGTAGTGTTTGCAACTGAGATAATGCATCCATATACAACTTGGACAAGACCTTTCAGGGTCTGTGAATGCAGCTGCGGGTCATCACGATGCAGTTAGTCGTGATCTGTTGACATTCTGTACCACAAACGGTCCCAGCAGTAAGGTTAATAATAACGCTATCGTCTTAGTAAACGGAGATGCAATAAGACTTGCAGTTTTGTAGCAAAACATTTATTTGCGAACTTATGATTTCTCGATTTTCACATAAAAATGACTTTGTGATTTTCACATTAGAAAAAATTAATTTGTGATAACTTGGACTGGCGTTGAAGCGTAAGACTGATCATGTTGCCTTCATGAAACTAATGATCAAGGCTCACTCTTGTTGTAACAATGCAGTGTCCTATGCACGGGCGCGGAGAAGGGAGTGTAAGTAGTTCTTATAAAAAAAATATTGAGTGAAGCTGCGAGTTCTATTGAGGGTTTCGTAGGTAATTTAAATCCACGCTGTACAAGCGGGTACCTTGCAACACTTCGTAATGGATAGCGATTTGGGTGCATGCATGAGGTCACGGGTTCGATTCCCTACGGGGTCAATAAAAAATTTTTTTTATTAATATTTGAATGTGGTTTTACAAGTTAACAATATTTCATAAACTGCAAACTGCCTCCAAGTAAGCGGATCGCCTGAGATTGCCCAGCCTTTGTTCCTTTTTTCCAAGATTTAATTTTACTAAAGGATATTGATGTCGCGATCATTGCAAACCTTGCGAACCTCTCATTTGTTTGTTTGTCATTGTTATGTCTTTGAAATAAAAGATTTTGAATTAACTTCGAACTGCAAGATTGTATTTGAATACGTTGCAAGCACTCAATAAACAAAATGATATATTTGAAGTTTGTATCTACTAACTTCACCGCAAAGCAGGTATCGATTTTTTTCTTCTTCTTCTTCTTTTGCCACGTTCGCTCCTATGTGGAGCATGTGGACATCACTAGATCCCTCCAGGAGACCCTGTCACCAGCCAGCTCTCTCGCCTCCTCCCACGTCAGGCCCGCATCCATCAGCTCCGCCGAATACAGCCGTAGGATGGTCATCGACAGTCTGCCAGGACGGCGAGATCCTGCAAGCGTAAAGAAGAGGCAGCTGGGGTTCAGGCTCTCCCGAGACATCCGGATAACATGCCCAAGCCAGGTCCATCGCCGCATCTTCACGACTCCAGTTATTGGAGGTTGCTGCGTCCGTTCCCTAACTTCAGCGTTGGTTATGAAGTCAATCCGCCTAGTGCCTAGAGTTCTTCTCAAACACTTGTTCACAAAACTCAACAAGCGAGCATTCTAAACTTTTGTGAGGTGCTAGGATTCGCATCCATAAAGGAGCACCGGCACAATACAGGAATTAAGGAGTTGGCATTTTGTTTTGACCGAGTATAAACTGGAATTCCAGACAGCACGCAACGTGTTGAAGGTTGCTCCAGCAATTCCTAGACGGATTGCGAGGTCCGTGTGCGTGCTGCCATCTTCAGTTATATGAACACCTAAGTATCTGAAGCTGTCAACCTTTTCGATCCTCTGCCCATCGTTTGTAAAGGGGATAGTCAGGGTCAGGACACGACTTATTGCACATAAACTGGGTCTTTTTGGTATTTATATTAAGACCCAGGCGCGCGGAGTTCTCTTGCAACCTGTCAACAGTCCCCGATTTTTTTAGAGACAGCAATTTTTTCTTATTTTCTCACGTGCATGCGGTAATAATAATTTCTAATAAGGCCAGAACAATTCTTGTTTCTAAGCAATTGCTTCAGATTACAAACCGAAGTAATTTTCTTTTCCCCCTTGTCCTTGCGGTCGGCCATTTCGTGTAATTCCCGCCATTTGATAAAGCATTCGAGGCCCGAAATAAAGCGGCCAACTATTTCGAGCATGCCGGAATCCATATCGGCGGTGGCTCTCATAATGACGTCAGTGCCTTTTGTTATGTAAATATGAGCGTTTCCCCCCATTTTCATTACGCATTTACACCGCCATCTTTCGGAAGCACTTTTTACGGAATTTTACGCGTTAATTCACTCGAGGGCTTAAGCGTATTATTCTGATTTGATTTTAACCCTCAGCTACTGAGCACAGTAAAAATGGACCGTAAACAAATTAGTTGTGCCGATGAATTTCAAGAATTTAAATATCACGCTTTCGGTATTTTCAGATACACCACAGACGGGCAAGAAGGGTGTCATTTAAAGCATATTATTTGTTGTCATTTATTCAATAATGAAGCCTGTAAATATTTTTATTTAAAGTAAATCTAATAGTTATAAGTAACATTTAAAAAAATACAACAATATGGCTCCCAGAATTCACAATTGTATCCCACCTGCAAATAAATAAGAGATGGTAAAAAATAAATTTAGTCTACTTGCGAAAAAGGGGCTTTATGAGATGGGCCCAGAGAAGTGTCTTGAGATGGTCACCCCACCAAAATAGATGATTAATATTATATACATTTTACTAACTACAAAGAAAAAAATTTTTTTTAATTGTAAATGAATACCTCAGCACGGGCATTACCCAGTGGGGTATTTCATAGATCTAAAAAAAAAAAATTATGTAAAAAAAAAAACAAATAAAGCAATTAAAGGTTTTCACAAGATGAATTAATAAAGGTCAAAATAATTTTCCACATAAATTTACTAAATATAAATAACTCGTACATAATAGTGAGTAAAAAACCTTTATAATAAAATGCAAATTATATGTGTTTTTCCCCGGAAAGCATCTCCGCACATTGCCATAGCTATTCTCAAATAAATCTGTGTTCAATGATTTTGAAAGTTTATTGAAGTTATTGGAAGCTCGCACATAAATATGAATTTTGTCTATAATTTGAATGAACAAGAGAAGTATAGAGAAGAGGGTTATGGTAATGAATCTTTGTCGATAGGTAGAAGACTTGATTTTCTATATTCAATATTCTCGAAACTGTGTAAAAATATAAATGCTTCTTATTAGTATAGAAATATTGTGTTTTGGTTCTTTTGACGGATAAGAAAATGTTTTATGTAGTCTACACATTTTTGACAAACATGTGAAATATTGTTGGTTTTAAAATACTTGTATCGTCCCTGCAAAATTCATCGAAATAACGGGTAAAAAACGACCCATGCTTATCGGAGACGCAATATTTTTATGCCATAACAGTCGTGGGTTAATAATCTCGAATTCCATCGCACCGAGAAAATGCCTACGCACTATTTTTATATTCCCGAATTGGAAAATTACTGGCTGGGTGAATAAGACATTAATTTGGATAAGTATCCTGAGCTGTTACGTGACTGAGAATTGAGAATTGCTCGTTTTAAGTTTGATTGGTGAACACGCTATCGACTCATGATTTAGGAATTTCAACGATACCGAGTGCCATTTCTAATTGAATGGCTGAATTAGCGGGTCTGAATATTATTTTCGTAATTTTAATGTAATGAGCTGCTATTATCCGATATGATTTTAATTAATCGCGATATGAAAATATGCTTAAATTCAATGGTATGGTGTAAAAACGCCGCTGATCGCACGCCACTTTTTTTTTTTTTTTCAATGTTAAGCTCAAGGCTCATTTTATATTCAAAATGCAGAACAGTAAATTAGCAAAAAGATTCGGTTGCATTAATTTCATTCATATTAGGTACCTACTAACCCATTAATTACGATGAATGTTCGGCAAAATTTGTGAATTTCAAGTCACATGCGATAGATGCATTACCTACTTACTGCAAAAAAAAATTGTCGAAAAATTTTTTTTTATACATTTTCATCTTTACAATAGGTATCAAGTACCTACGCCTTTTAAGAGCAGTTTGAAAATACGAACTGCGAAATAGCTATCACAAAATAAAAAATTTTTCTAAAAAAAAAAGGTTTTTGAAAAAAGTGCCAATTTGTTTTATGATGAAAACTAACTTGATTTTTATGTCTCTACAGAGTTGAAGTGGATTTTTTTCAAATTTGGGAATATGGATTCAAGCGATTACAGGGCTTACGACCTGTCATTGGCTGAGTTAAGTGGCCACTTGACGCATTACAACATTCCCCGTTCCGCTTATTGGCGAATATCCATACCAGGCAACATTTTTAATTTTCCTTATTCGTTACATGTTCAGGGGGAAAATCCAGGTTTGTGTGCAAGTATTGGAACACACTCAAAATGTCGTAATTAAAGATAACTTATATTTGTCACATAATTTATACTTTCAGAAGTGGTTTTTCCCGAAAAATTAAATATTAAATTTTTGCGAAATTTAAATAATTTCTTAACGCTAAAATTTATAAATAAGAGAGTTTTTTTTTCAACATCGTTTTAGTCTTCTTCACCTTCTTCTCACTACCTACGTTAGTAAAAAGAGAAAGGGACAATGATTTACCATCAAAATATCATTCATAATATTTTATGCTCATGTTTTCCTTACAATAATTTAATTGCTTTTTTATCTCTTTTCATAATGTTATTTATTTCTTGTTTGTGCGTCATCCTAATTAATTCTCAGAAGATCTTGATTACACGATATCCTTTCTCAACTGACCTGTGGTTTATCACTATGATTGTTGGTATTTAGTACATTAGCTGTGGGTTTTTTTTGCCTTACGTGTCTTACTAATAAAGTCCAAATAAAATAAAAACTTAAACATACAGTGCAGTCAATAAAAAAAAAACATAATTAATAACTGGTCATTACTTATAATATAAATCTGACACATATTTCGTAAATTCAATAAATTTGAAATTTTTTTAGGTGACGCTCTTACCCATGCGTGCTTAAAATAATAATGTAATAATATAAAATTTATTTCAAATCTTGAGGTGGGGAGTGCAAGTTTCTAAGGTTCATTAAAAAAACAATAATAAAATAAGATTCAAAATAAAATAAAAATATATTTACAAATATACTGAGGGATCGATCCCACCCTCCACCCGTGACTGTTATAGAGTCCTTGGGGACTCTCTGTCAGTCACGCTATTTTATGCAGGACTCTAAATTTTTGTTGTTGCAAATGCATCAGCAAATTGCACGGCCAAAGTTTCCAAATGAAGTTACGTCAAAAGGGCGACCGCATCGATCAAGTCAAAAGAAAATCACGATGCCTCCACCTTTACGATCCCTCAGTGTCTCCGTATCGAATGAAGTCAAGAAAATATGCCGTATGAACTTAAAACAATATGGCATAACTACAGAAAGAAAAATTATTTAAATACATTAAAAAAAAAAAACCATTCATCGCTTCTCAGAGGTGTTTAGATTCTTCCGGAGGGACCCAAGGGAGCGGTCCATCTTTCGCTTAATCTTCGCTTTGCCATCTCGGAAACGAGACAATAGACTTATTATTAATTCTCAAAAGTAAAAATGATGTCAAAAATAACAAATTTATTGCAGATTGAAGTTTACCTGCACTTTAGTTTTTTATTTTTGACGAAGTCTTGAAATTTTCTTTAGATAATTTTTACCTAGTAATTTTTGAAGGATTTATCAAGAAATTTCAGTATGTTTTTTTCGGCAAAATTTCTTTTTCCTGAAAGATTTGATATCTCTACAAGAAGATGTATGCGTGTTTTGCCTTGTACATCTATTTATATAATATTGTGTTTATGCTCTCAGGCATTAATGTAATAATACATTATGTAAATATCTTTATACTGAGAGAGAGCTGTTTAACTTGTTAAATTTTTCAACCTAACGACCGTGTTTGGATATTTTGATTCGCTCATTTAAGTGTTTAGTGAATTAATAAACACACATAAATAACGTTTTAGCGACGTCCTACGTTAGGCCTTGTTTAGATGGTGATTATTTAGGCGCGTTGAGCAATCTCCGGTTGAACATAAAGTTGAGCATATTGATTCCATAAACTGCTTTCTACCTACTTACTAAGTCTCCCTTATCAGCACACAATGGTGCATAGGGCACTGCAAACTGCTTTCAAGCTTAGCAACCGTCCGTCAAGTCAGGACATCGATCATCAAAATATCTTCATATATGTATCGCAGTTGTGACGCGTGTATGACGGTAATTGGTAATTTTTCGAAGAGATACATCCGTCACAACGGCAATACATATATAGATGTAGATATTAAGATGATCCATGTTGTGTGGGTCTTACGTAAACTGGTGACGAATAATTAACAGTGGACGTCCTGTGATGGTGCGATTTGCAGCAATTGAAGAATATACAATATGTTGAAGTTCGCAAGCGAAGAATAAGATAAAACTCTAAGAGATAAGATTGCACTCAATGCGCTTATATATTTCCCGTCTAAACTATGCCTAAGATGAATAAGTGATGTCTGGTCTGGCGCCAGGGGCCACACACGCAGACTCCTTGAATTTCGCACCTTTTGATAAATCCTATTTTTACAGAATTTTTTCCCAATACTATTTTTTATTTTAAATCCTTTATCGTGGTTTAAACTCTTAGATAAATTTTATGTTTCTTTTTTTTAAAGTACACCTATTTTGCATAATGAATATTATGTTGAATAATTTATGATATTGACTCGAAAGCTATTCCGTTACTTTTTTCCTTTTTTAAATAAAAGAAAAAAATTCGAGGTCTTATTATACAGAGTGTAACAAAACTCGATGTGCAACCCGAAAACTGGTGAATCTACATCGATGATAATATGACTTTTTAATCTGAGCTTGAAAAAAAAATTTTTTTTTCTTCTCTCAAAAGTTTTCAGAAAGTATGGCAGATAAAGTAAAACTGCTCAAATTCTTTATTAAAACACGTTTTTTTAATTTTGTTTCTTTAGGGATAGTATCGATTTGACTAAATACATTACATTTGATGATAATTTACAAAAAAAAATCGAAAAAAAATTCAACTTCGTACTCAGGTTTCTCAAAAACTAAGGGTCAAATCAAAAAAAAATATTCTTCAAAATCGACTCCAAATAGTATGTAGATTCACTGGTCTCCCACTTGTACATCGAGTTTTGTTACTCATAATAACTCAGGTAGACTACAATCCGGAGTCCTCGACTCTATCCAGTTATAAAATTTTAATGCCTTAAAATTTTGGACGGCTTCAAGTGGTTGATGCAACAAATTTTCAGTATCTGTTTTAAAAGTAATCGGTGTACAAAAAATATATCAACCCTTTGCGCAATAAATGTAGTTTTTTAGACTAGGCCATTTTTTGTTTAGTTAAATAGCAAATTGTAGGTATTTCTCAGAGTCCAACTGCTATAAAAAATACATAATCACAAAAATTTTTAAGTAAAATAGCAACACTATTAGGTATATTCATAAAAACCAATTAACTGTTGTGTCCATAATGCAATCTAAAACCTTATATTTTTACTTTACTATAAGGTCTGTATTTTTGTGATTCATGAAGATTTTAAAATCATGAATACTCAAATGAAAAATAGCCTTTGTCATGTTTAATATTGATTTTTGCACTATTTACTTTGGAATAAGAGAAAACATGCGATCCTTTAATATTTATTGTATTTTTGCTTTGTTCCTTTCGTTTCATTTTCCAAAGGAATTTCCGTGAAACTGACTAAATTTTTAGGTCATCTCAATTAACTTCGCCTGTTAGCTTGTTTGTTTGCCCCACTTTTTTTTTGAATGGCGTGCTAAGACGTTGTCATTTGAAAGCCATAATTTTTATTACACGGTCCTTAAATAAAATTATTCTCCAACAAAAAAGTTTTACATAAAAAAAATCATTTTTAATTCTACCGGCTTCGACAGTAACAAGTGTTAATTTGCAGACATCGCAATTGAAAAACATTAACCACGTGTTTGTCATCATTCTTAATCCTTTCCCCTATGTGGAGAATATGGATTCCACAAACTGCCTCCTAGCCAAGCGATCGGCCGCCAGTTGCCGTGCATCCTCCCAGGTCAGGTCCACGTCCCGCAGCTCTGACGTAAACTGCCGACGGATTGTCAACAGTGGACGTCCAGGATGCCGAGAACCTGATGCCTTGTAAAATAAGCAAGCATGGTTTAAGGCTTTTGGGAGGCATACGTAGTATTTGGCCTTCGCCGGATGACAGTAGAAACCACCGCACACCTACTATTAGGTATATAATTTTAAGACTTTTTATTTCACCTTTATTACGTGTAGTTCATAATATAAAATAACATTATTAATTTTTCTTTTATATTTGTTTCAGGTAAGCACCAAATCATCTTCTGCATTTAAAAAAAATCTGGGGTGCTGTTTTTGGTAAGCTTTAAAATAATACTCAACATAATTCCCCCCATGTATACTTACACCAAGCGACATTATTCTACTTAATATTAAATTTAATCAGTAATTTTGGTTTTTATTTTGCTGGCGCCTTATGTTATCCTGAAAAAAAAAAAAAACTGGCTTCTACGTTTTTTTAAAAAGCGACGTATTCTTTTAAAAATCGGTCAATGTCTTTAGGAAAAAGTTTGAAGTATCTATCAACCTGTATAAGATAATTGAAGACATTTTTTTAAAAATGGCAGTATTTTGATAAAACAACTTTTTTCGCAAAAGATGAGTACTATAATATTTATGTAATAATTATTTTTCATTTATGTATTATTAATCCACACTTAGTTCGAAATTTTATATTGTAAATGAATACCTCAACACGGGTTTTGCCCAGCGAGATATTTTAATTTAATTCATTTGTAAACATTATGAAAAAAATACCTATTATTGTACAAATGAATTGAATTACTAGTATTTATTGGTATTAGTTCTCTCGTAGCAGATATGTTTAAATATAATTTGTTTTGTTTTATTTTAAAAACAACAATTTAAATACATAAAAAGAGAAGAATACAAAAAAGCATGAGAACCAATAACGGTTTTTGAAAAATTATTGTTTTTAAAAAACTAATATTGTACATATTAGTGCAGCACTTGGAACAATACAGTAAGTTATTGTCTTCTACTGAAAAATCAGTTTTGGACAAGTGTTTTTTTTGTAAAAAAGTCTTCAATTTTTTTTCGAAGCCTCGTGGCTGTCAATAAATCCAAAATATCATATTGAAAATCCTAAAATTTGAACAAAGCCATGTTGCTTGTACTTTTCCTATCCTCTCCAAGATTAAGGAGCTAATTCCAAGACTTTTAGAAAAGAATATAGTTGTGATTAAAACAGTAAATAAAAATAAAAAAATCTTGAGTTATAAATGTTTTTAATATAAATTTAAAATCACGTCTCATATCATAACGCAGACTCCGACCCGTACTAGATGTAATCTCGATCCTTCACAGTTCACAGTGGCTTCTGTTTGTACCGAGTTGAATGCAAATTTAAGCAGCATTTAAGGCTTCGTGTTGTGCCGAGGTGACTCTATCCACACTCCACACTCCACACTAGGCTAACTTGCACGTGGTACGTGGGACGGCATTTCTGATGAAACCAAGAGTAAAATAAGCGTGACTAATAATATGCCGCCGTGGCTTGTCACTTACTGGTGTCTCACCAACCATAATAAAGACGCGAATTGTAATTTATGGCATTAGAAATCACCTACCTCCATCTGTCTCATAATCTCCTAATACTAATCATTAGACACGTTTTCAAATAATACTAAGACTTTTGTAAAAATGCAGATATTTTTAAGAACACTAGGTAGGTACATGAAATAAAAAATGCATAAACTAATTTCATTCTCATACATTTATAATGTAAGTTACATTTAAAATGCATTTAAAATACAATACTAATCACTATTAGGCGATGTGCTTGTAATGGTCTGAATTATTTGTGATAAAACCGCTGTTTGAATAATTTTTATTACTACTACCTGCTATTTTTTCTTAACTTCATCGAATGGTGCATAGGGCGCTGCATTGGTTCACCAAGTGCAGTGAATTTTTATTATTTGTTGCCCAAAGGCAAGATGGTCAGTCTTGAAAAAGTCAGTCAAACCGTCTAGAAAAGGTACAACGTATAAAAAAAAAAAATTTTTTAATGAAAAATGTGTGTGTTTAGTTAAACAGAAAAGAGAATTGGTTACATTTTAATGCGCACTTTATACGGGACCGATAAGTGTACAGTTTTTTGTTCAGAAAACTGTACCGTCTGTCAAAATGTACGCTAAATATGTATTATGTATTAGTACGTTTACGCAGAGGAAATTGTTGTCAAACGTCGGTCGGGCCGACATTTAAATATATTCCATCTTATTTTCACATTATACGGGACAGTTTGCAAACTGCACAAGAAACTGTACAGTATTCTGTCCCGTATAAAGTGGGCTTAACTATAAATCTGCGGACATTATTTACACATTTCAAGGGAGCGGTCATTTGCCAAGGGTGTGGAAAACGCCTACACACCCTTATTTTACACAAACTCTAAAAATAGAAAGTAATAACACAAAAGTTAACATTCGTGTAAATAGATTGATTTATTTTGGATCGCGTGGAAACAAATTTAATGTAAATCGTGCAAAGAAATGACATATTAATAATCGTAATAGTGATTTGACGTATTCACAAAATAATAAGAATTAAGGTTTATTTTCAGGTAGAGATCCGGCTTGGCGTAATAAATCTATCCGGTAGACGGCATTACTGAGATCATTTATATTCATAAACACTGTCGGTTGTCCATTTTTTTTCTTCTCGTTTTATTCATTGGTTAGTTACGTGTAAGATAGTGAGAGAACGGAGGATTTTAGAGGACGCGCTGTAACATGTAGAGGGGGTGTGGCTGTAACTCGACCGCGGCTTTTTCTCCATACAATCGTACATCGTAGTCCTGATTTTTTTCCTTATAATGTAGCACAAGAGCAATAATTTTTTCACACTTTTTTTCATCGACAAAAATATTTTCATGGTGTTTTATTGTAAAAGGAGATATAAATAAATTATTTTAAAATTAAACCTTACCAACACGCTTCTGGTCGATAACTAAAGCGTGGGTAAATAATATAAAAGGGAAAAATCGCGTTTTTTTATTTTCCGAATATTAAAATTAATAAGTCATTTAAACACTATTCTGTAAAAATTTTTTTTTTTCTTAATTTTTAGTACGTTAAAAATTATTTTGAAGTTTTCAATTTAGAATTACCGCGAAAATACTAGTCCGCGTTGGCTGCGCCCCTTTTACGTCACTATTCATGTAGCCCTTGACGTTTACGATGAAACTAAAAATGTCGGTCCAAAAATTCGGTCTCGCTTTTATGTTTCACATAGAAGCGAGACCGAATTATGACGTCACGCGGGTCACGACAAATGGTTTTGCGTTTTCGTGAACTGGTATTTTTCAACAATTTTGTTTAAAAAATTATGAATGAAAACATCAATATTGATTTTAGTATTAAAATTATTTTTTTAAAATCAATTTTACATATTTTCATCGGTTTTCGTAATATGTGATATATCCCTATTGTTCTACTCTATAATTCAAGGGAGAAAATCGAGTACTACAATTTATTGATTGTATGGAGAACTACGTGACACCTTATCCTCTTAACTAATGACAATTTAGTTTCGCATCTCTGAAGAATACTTATCCTGTTTTGACCTCCAACTAATGGTTATTCTTATCGGTCGATTTGAGGTTATATTTCGGTCAAAGGCAGCATCAATAGTCCACTAAATCACGGGACTAAATCGGAAAGTAATGCCGGTTATTTGGTGTATCTTTTCATGTTATTTTATTTTGGTGGTTGCAGTGAATTTACTAATTCAGCTAATTCACAGGCGATTTAAATACTCTATCGTGTAATCTAGTGTTTTATGCGCATTCCTACAATGGACGAATAGGTACGCATAAATTATTATTGATCCGTCAATAAATGCCCGGTTATTTTATTGCATTAGCCTGTTTTGTCAATTTGTGATGGAGGCGCTAATTTACCTTCTCCTTTTTTTATTATTATTGCTCGTATTTAATGTGTATTTTGCCATATTATTTATTATAGACAATCAAACGATTTTTATATTGTTTTTATAGCTGACACATAACTTGTTATTAAAAATACCGATATTGTGAATTGGTAACGCCGCGCACTTATTTAGTTTAATATTATTTCACACACACACTTTTATTATATTATACTTAATTCCCCGCACCTCAACCCGCTACCCGATCCCGTCCACGCCTTCCTCATTCCGCGTCAGAAGTGAATTGACCCTAGCCGCGAACCTTTCCCGCTTACCGCACCGCGCCTCAAATACCTACGCTACAAAAAACTACGCGAAATCCCGATCGGCAATTTATCTCGATAAATTAAAACAATCCTTGATCATCAGCCATTGTGAAAGTGCATCAGTGTTCTCATTGTTGTGTGCGGCTGGAAGAAGAGTAACCAACTACCAAAGGTAGGACACTTTACTTTCTGGACGCAAATCCTCGAACCTCGTACCTGGTATAAAAGCCATCCTCATTCACGTTTCGTTCCGCAAAAGGAAGTATCTAGAACTAATAGATTGCTTAGTGGGGTAGTCCCCGGGGGGAACTTGGTGTGCCTTCGCACGGGCGGCCCGTCCCGGGCTGTTTGTGTGTGCGTGCGTGGAGGTCTCAAATTATATCCCATCCCTCAACTCAATTGTATTGTGTCTTTTGTAAGGATAGGATGGTCTTTGGATAGGTATTGTGATAAGGTACGGCAGGGGACGTATAAAATAGTGTCTGCCAGATAGGATGATAGGATGATAGTGTGAGATGCACACATGCGTTCTGTCCCCTCCCCTCTTTTTCCTAATCCCCCCTCCATTGAGACCCTGACCGTGGATGCACGGGTGGATGTCTAGGATGGGGGGCCTGACGAGGCTGGATACCGGTCTCTACACGGGTGGTTGTAATTACTAATAAATAATGATCGGGGTAGAAACTAACATCCCTACCACTGTTAATTTGGGCCGACTCTGGTTGGTTTGGGTGATGGAAACAATGACAATTATAATACATAAGCCGAGACGGTGGTAGGGGTACAATGAAAGCATTTATTCGCGTACATAATCGTAAATTCATCCGTATTTTTATCACACTAACAATCTTAAAATCGCGGTTTAGCTTGTTGAAAAAATCGGTAGAGTTGGCTGGACTGAAAAAAGACTCAATAGTCTTTAAAGCAGTCTAGGGAAAGGGTGGGGCTTTCATTGTATCCTCATTTCCTCCATGAATAATTATTGTTGGCTGGTTGGAATAAATTGTTTGTTACCAATTATTGTTAACCCGCCAATGTACACGAAAATAAAATGTTTATTCGTGTTACGTTATTTCCCTTAAATTATAAAGGTCTTTTACCATGGTTCGGTCATGTGGAGCGAACGAATGCTGAAAGTACGGCTAAAAGTATTTGCAATGCGAAAGCGTCTGGATGTAGACGTTGAGGAAGATCGCGAAAGGCATGGCATGAACAATGCTTGAAAGTAGTCATGTGAAAATTCGGAATAATCGGCGTGCGTGCATGAGAGAAGATGTATGAATGTGGAGGAAGCAAGAGCAGTGCTCCAGGACAATGCTATGACGTTTATTATATATTATAATTCTCTTAACTTTCAATGAATATAAAAGTAAACATCGGATATAAAGTTTTTACGTATTCGCTAAAGAATAATATTTTTTATAGCTAATATCCTGCGCTTGTTGGTGAATGTTTTTGAAACTTTTAAGTTTAGTCCTGCGAGCTCTTTTCTGATTTCCTTTGAGAGATGAGCTTCTGAAAAGCCAATTCAGGGGGTAATGGGAAACATATAAGCAATAACACAAAGAATATAAAAGTGTGGAGAATTTAAGAGCATTTTCCATACAAAAATCTGAGGAAGTACTCGATGCATAGTAACCGTTAGTATAGTAACCGTTGTGCTTTTACTGGAAATAACCATCAGAACTCTTAAATTAGAGCTGTGATTGGTTGTGGACTCTCTAGTTCCTGGTAAAAGTGGTAATACACACTGTATACTTAGGCCGCATATATATATTTGTTTTTTTGAAAATCTTTGGAATAACAGCACAAGGTTTGTATGGCAGTAGATACAAAAGAATCTTATAAAAAGCTAACGATGTTATCCACTCAAATATTTCATGCACCACATCATGGAATGGCAATGCGTAAGACTGATCGTATTGACTAAACTAACTAGCAAACCATCACGCCATTTCCCCGAAGGGATAGGCAGAGAGGATAGAACGCCACACCACTCTGTCCTGGCATATACTTCTCTTGCTTCCTCCACATTCATACATCTTCTCATGCACGCACGTCGATTATTCCGACTTCTTACGTGCCCACTTTCAAGCACTTGTTTTACTTGAGCATGCCATGTCTTTCTCGGCCTTCCTCGACTTCTACATCCAGGCACAGTCGCATCATATTTTTTAATTATCAAAACTAATTCACTGCTATATTCTCTACCAGGAGCACATAAGTGAAACGGAGAAGATGACTGGAAATTCTTACCCACCTACTGAAATCTTGATTTTAAACAAGTCCAAGTTTGTGGGTACGTATTGTATTTTATTTTTCTCTTCTGTTTTCCTGTTTGCGGAATATAATGAATAAAGTCTGTGTGTTTTAATTTTCCCGTTCGTCGAGATGTAATTCATAATTAAAATGAAATTCGCATCAAAGTAAATACAATTCACAGTCGTTCCGTCTAAACAGGAGCAAGTCTAATGGAAAAATCGTGTGGCTTTTTATTTATTTTGTATTCTATCAGCAAACAGAATAATTAATTTCGTTATTTACTGTTTTTTAATTAAAGTATTCGCACAGTCGCATTTTGCATAGTCAAATACGCATTCCAATTTCAAAAAACAAATAAGTAAATAATAAATGCTTTGGCTTCTACGGTAATTATAAAATTACAGTTTTTCGTAAAAATCTTTTCCAACGTTTTATGTCTTTTCCGTATGTTTAGCAAAAAGCACATTTTTAGACCTCTTTGATATTTTTCCAAAGTTGATTGAACGAAATTTAGATTCATTCACGGTATCAAACAATGATGAAGAAGCCTTTTTCAAGCTAGGGAATATGGATATTCAAGTGTTTACAAGGTTCGTAACTTGTCGTTGGCTGGGTTAAGTGTTCGCGTTCGGACGTACAAATCGAAAAACATCTAACGTTAAGGCATTTCAAAGGTCAGGAGAGAGCAATAAAAAGTTACCTAAAAATTTCAGTCTTAATTGTGAGTTTTGCTGATAATTTAACATAAATGTACATATTGGAAGTTTTTTAATAACAAATCATGATTAAATTACAACGCTACTACTACTACATTTCCTTATCCGCCCCCTAATGTTGCATAGGGCACTACATTGGTACACCAAGTGCAGTGTATCTTGATCATTTTTACTATATGAAGTTAGGATGATCAGGCACCATGGACTGGTACTGAAGCGTAAGACTGATTAAATTACACTGCAGCATTAATGTGTAGGTACTGAGTAATATTATTATACAATCAACTCAATTATCATCGAGGAAAGAACGCCACACCGCTCTGTCTTGACATACTTCTCTATCTTCCTTCACATTCATACATCTTCTCGTTGACGCTCGCCGATTATTACGACTTTTCACAAGACCACTGTAGGACCTTCTTGGCATTGCGTAAACACAAAAAGTAAGGATGTCATGTCAACAATAGTAGATAAATTAACGCTTAGAAACGGTACACGATGACCTATGGTAGAAGACACCTTTCACTTTTAGCATGTCTAGTCATCTATCCACGTCCAATACATTACTCCCTACTCCTCTCAATAATTCTCAACCTTGGCTTTTGAGACAAAAAAAACCATCGTCAAAAGATCATGCATATTATGTATTTTATACCTCATCTAAAATTTATTGCGTCGTAAAGATGTAAACATTACTTCACTACCATTTTATGCGAGGAATTATAATTTTAACATTTTAATTTACAAAAGCGTGTTGTAGCTATGTTATCTGATGACGTCATGCATCCCAAATGGAGTTGGTAACGTGAACTATTTATCAAATAACAAAAATATACCGTAGATTGTTTTAATACAATAAAAAACGTGCTAAATAGTTTTTAAATAAAAAAAAATATTCGAAACCTTGAATTTGATTCGCCCGTCTCACCGTGGTGGAGCTAGCGCGTTGGGCTACCATAAATTAAGTCGGTAGTATCTAATAAAGTGCTTATCAAAAGAGGCTAAATTGGCAGTGCATAATGAACTCCATTATGCACTGTACCAACCCTTATGTATAGGAAGCGAAGCATGGAGTTGGAAAAATAAGGATGAAAGTAGATTAGAATAGCAGTTGAAATGCGATCTCTCAGGCGAATGTGTGGTAAAACTATGTATGATAGGTGCACTAATGTTGAAATTAGAGCAGAAAGCAAGGCTGAGATAAGCATTATCGACAAAATTAAGAAAGGTCTTTTACGTTGGTTCGGTCATGTAGAGCGAATGAATGATGAAAAGAATGGCTAAAAAAATATATGATGCGACTGTGCCTGGATGTAAAAGTCGAGGAAGGCCGAGAAAGACATGGCATGGTCAAGTAAAACAAATGCTTGAAAGTGGGCATGTAAGAAGTCGACGTATAATCGACTTGCGTGCATGAGAAGATGTATGAATGTGGAGGAAGCAAGAGCAATGCCAGGACAGAGTGGTGTGGCGTTTCTATCCTCTCTGCCTACCCCGCGGGAAAATGGCGTGATGGTTAGTTAGTTAGGTCGCAGGTTCGATTTCCGATGGGGGTCCGGGTCAATATGAAATAATTATTTGAATGTGATTTTCACAATAATATGTGATATCTTGGACTGACGCTGAGGCGTATTACTGATCATCTTGCCTTCATGTAACAAATTATCAAGATTCACTGCACTTGGCGTACCAATGCAGTGCCCTATGCACAATTGGGTGCGGATAAGGGAGAGTAGTAGTAGGAGGGTCCGACGCCTTGCAAGGCACCCGCTTGCACAGCGCGGGTTTAAACTGTGCAACCCAAGAACTCGAAAATACTGGTAAATAATCAGTGAGTCGAGGTGTAACCAAAAAGCATTCGAAACATTTGACGAAATACTTGTGCATTTGTAATCAATTCACGAGAGAATTGACGTATTTGGAATATATGTAATATCAATGACATTTGTTTTAAAATTTACTTAAAGTTTAATATTATTACATGTAAATAAATATAACAAAAATGATTTACCTAACTAGTTTAATTTAAAATGTAAAGTGCCACGTTTCGGTTTTTCAAACTCAGTTTGAAAATGTTGGAACAAGACGAATCGCGTCTGTAAAAACAAATTGTCCAACTAGACCTTTTTTGTTTTTACTGAAAACATTAATTATATTATTATTCTGTTAACTGTAACACATCTACAAAAATATACCAAAACTAACCCATTTAGGAAGTGTCCTAAGCCTTGCATAATTCATTTCTCGCATTTTGTTAGTTTTCCATAAGCCCTCAATTTCTGGGACTTGAATATATTTAATACCGCCGAAAATCTTTCCCATTAAGAAATATGGCCGCCGCTTTTTCAGCGGGCCCCCTTCCGGCGACAACAATGACGTCCCTTCCGGTGGACGTTAGTCGCATTAGTCACTTCCCGTCGACGCTGACGCCTCTACCCGGATCAGCTTCCCACTTATTCACTACCATTTCCTGCGCCATTCAAAATGTGTGTAAACCTTTTTCAAACCGAACGCACTTATTACTACACCCCTTTACGTTTTTATTCCGCTTGTCAGGGTTTAATAATTCAGATTTCTTCGAATGAAAACGGTGTTTTATAAATTTTTGGTTATCGTAAAACATGTCGTTTATGCATTACGATTACCGAATCTTCTCTTTTATAAGCCGTGGATGTGGAGAACGGCATGAGGTTGCGTTTGAATAATTTATAATATATTCACACAAACAATTCTTAATGTACCTAATACTCACAATCTTACGCCTTTAGCGATAGAAAATCACATATTTATTTACCTATATTATTACCTAGAGTATTTGTCTTTTTAATTCATCATCATATATCATATCCGCTCCCCATGTGCCGCATATGGATTCCACTAACTGCCTCCAAGCCAAGCGATCGGCCACCAGTTCCCGTGTATCTTTCCAAGTCAGGTCCACGCCCCGCAGTTCTGACGCAAACTGCCGACGGATTGTCAACAGTGGACGTCCAGGACGCCGAGAACCTGATTCCTTGTAAAATAGGCAAGCATGGTTAAGGCTCTCGGGAGGCATACGTGGGATATGGTATAGCAAACGCCTTCGCCGGATGACAGTAGATACCGAGGGTCCGTTGCGTCTCATCTCTTTAATAATCTTAGCTTTTAAAAAACGTATTTAATTACAATAAAATGTTATTTTGTTGAAATGAGTATCTTTTGTGTCATATTCCATTCATTGCGATATTAGGAGCCGCAGGCAATGTTTTGTTCCATTGTATAGCAAATCAACTTACATTTTGTAACTGTCGTAATGTACAAAATATAGCGTGTAAACAGAAAACAATGGATACAGCGATGATTATTAATTAAAACAAATGAATTCTGATTTCCATTATAAATTGAATTGAGCTCATACACACTACAAACTCAGAATGGAATGACTCGGCAAAATTATGGAAATGTAAGACGCGAACATGCTCAAGACGCGTACAATATTTTGGAGGCAATTTCGAGGAGGAAAATTCTTAACAAAGAGTTTTATTGGCCTAGTAAGGTATTCTGTATGGCGAGAGCTTGCTATTATTTGGGAGTAGGTACTTTGTGTAAATCCTTCGTTATGTTTGAAACAGGGTTGTCCCAAAATATTCATATTATATCTAATCATTGTATCTAATAAATTCATTACAAATTAATGTAGCGAATGCGCGGTTAAAACGCCATAAAACATTTTTTGTTGCACTTACTAAAAATAATATGGCATATTTTAACCCCTTATTGCGCATGTGTAGGTTGTATAATAAAATTGATGTTTTTTGTAAATAATCTAACTTATTTTAGAACCACATGTCTAGAATTATTATTAGTAGATACATAATAATATAGTAAAAATATTTCTTTTATAAAGATATTGATTATTGTTTATATGTATTATATATTATGTACGCATGTATATATTTTATTTTTATTACTTTTATAATTGTTTCTTCTTAGTTTTTATATGTTTAATTATAGAGCCTATTTTTTATTGTAAATATTTAATAATTTTGTAATAAATATCATTTTCACCTGTATATATGTAACTGGAACATTCACACCTGTAAATGTTCTGTATATATGTAAATAATTAAATAAAATAAAATAAATAAATAATCAGGATTTTTCTTAATGTTTGGCATCCTCCGCGGTGGCCAAGGAGCGGAACACACGCTTGGGGAGCTCCGAGGTCGAATTTTTAAGAAGTATCACAAAAAAAAACAAGTGGGTGTTTGTGATATAATCCTGATCTATTAAGATACAAAATAAATCTTAATTTTTTCCTTGAATTAAAAATTAATTTTATCTAATAAGTACTGCTACTACTTTCCCTTATCCGCACCTAATGATACATATAGCACTACATTAGTACACTTCGTTCAGATAACTTTGATAATTCTTATTACACTAAGGCAAGATTATCAGTCTTAAGCTTCAGCATCACGTTCATTGTTTACCATTTCTTCCATGTGGCATCCCTGCCGCTAGGTGAATACGGAGCTCGTAGCTACGGTATAATGTTGGTTATTCCTTCTGCTTTCAGGGACCTCCTTGCCCTTGTGCGTGTTAAGAGATTGTAATTTTGACCCTAACGCGTGTCTCTGTGCAAGGGAAAACCGACCCGTAACGCAGTGGAAATTATAGTTCGTTCTTTCTTCTTGCTCATTTTTCACCTGTCTGAAATAGCGACATTAGTATATTTATAAATGATCGTTATAATGATACCATCAACTGTCCCGGTTGGTGTAAAAATCGTAATTAAAAACAGTAAAAAGTAAAAAATTTAAGCGAAACATTATTTTTCAAAGTGATTTGTGGAATGCACATTTAGAATAAAAGTGCTTGCTTTTTTATGCGTACCTACTTAGAATATTTAAAACTATATTGAAATCTTCGAACACAAAAGTTTAATTTTATACATGTAGTCCAGTCTGTGAGGATATACGATAGCCTTTGATGTACTCAAGGTAAATGGTTTTTACATATCTTGTTTGGGTTTAGGTACCTAATCAAAATCCAAGTTTTGACCTTGGAAGGCGGTCGCATAGGCTGCCAACTTGAATTGAATGAGTCAAAAATTATTTTTTATCAATAAAGCCCAAAGAGTTATCTTTACGACAAAAATGTGAAAGTAATGTATAAATTAAATAAAATTACCCATTTTGGCATAGGTGCATATTGATTTATTCTGTAAATATTGTAGGTAAAAAGTTACAAGCTTACACCTTTTTTAAAGCGAAAATACCTACAGACGGTACTAATGATGGATTGACGAAAATTATCACATAACTATTATAGTCGCAGATATTCGATTTTTTCATTAATGTTATAATTTTTTTAATCAAATTTAATTTTTAAATTGTTTAAAATTCTACACTATTCGGTTTGTCTAAACACTCAACTACTGTTCTTTTTTAAAACATTTTCCTTCATTTTCCGATTATATTTTTTTAAACAATAATACAGATTTCTCCTATTAACTTTGAACGACTGAGACGCGTTTTATCTTGTCAATTTGTTTGGCAAACCTTATCCGTACTTTTTTGGACAAATCGAATTAAGGGAATCCTTATAGAGTAGCATTATTGGATTTGTCCTTGCAAGGAATATTGTACGAAGTCTCTGTTTCCTGTATCACAGTATATATAAGGGGAGATCGTCAACCAAATTCAATTTGTTACTTTTTTCATTTGATTATGTTTCAACGATCTCTACGGATTGTTTTTTTGACGTAAAAGTTTTACACGCGTGCTTTTCAGGACATATTTTTATTGTGTTTTAAGAGACAATCGGTAAAGAAATTCCCAATCAATTTTATTTTAGATGAAGAGAGTATTTTATTGACAGAAAGACCCTAATTTGTGTTATGAAATTTTATGTAAATGTAGAATTTTATTTAACAAAAACTACATCATGAAAAATTACTTGAGAAGAACAAGTCAGTATTTTTCTTTTTTTCTTTTTTTTTTTTTTTCTTTTTTGTTTAAATAAGTTTTAACAAGCATGTATTTTTGTGCCATGTCAATTCTATAAACTAAACAACACACGTGCCTGCCTCTCTTTTAAAATATAGCTGGCAAGCAGCAGCGCCGCGCTATTGAAATATTCACAAAGATATTTTCTAAGAACACGTTTGTAGTACCAGGATCGCAACAAAGGCCAGAGGGAAAAATCAAACACTGCTTGAAGTGTTCTTTTATAAGGCGGGCTTTTCTTTTCATGCGAGCTAAAATGCACGGCGTCTGTGCTCCTGGTATTCCACGCTGACGCTGGCTGGCTGACTGCATTCAATCGCACCGAAACTTTTCGCATTGTAAGCAATAGAATATTCGCTATCTTGGTAACGATGCGCACCTGGTAGAAGCGTACGCCGAAAACTAATTCCGCAGTGAAATAAATTAATTTTAATTAATGTGTAAGAAATAAGTTATCTCAGTCTATACGGGACGTTCGTGTATCACAGATTTTTGAATTTTTCATAATTTTTCATTCTCTTTTTATTTTTTATTTATTTACCTATACTTTCAGAGATCGGTTTTATAAATATATTATCGGGAAATAAATTGGATTTATTTACGATGATAGTTCGATTATTTTTGCATTCATTAAGAAATTGGCCGTTGGTCACTCAAAATTGAAATATTATTTAATCGATCATTTATAATAACTTATCACCGTAATCATTCATTCATTACAAATATTCAAACTTGTGACGTAAGGACATTTTTATAATTTATCATCAAGATAAATATCGCTGATGATGTAATCTATCAACTCATCCATTCGAGATAATAAATTATTTCACATGTTTCTTATTACTTTCTCGATATTGAAACTCATTGGATCTGTAATAATTGAGTGCCAAGTTTATTTAATTATCCAATAAGATAGATACAACATTTTAGTTAGGCAATAAATATTGTTCTTACTTAATGATTATAGCTGGTAAAAATAAAAAAATCCTTTATTTATATCTCAATAATCATAATTGACCTAAAAAATATATTGTACCTATTGTATCGTTTGTCATTTCATTTATTGAATTGGATTAGACTAAACGATAAATTTAAACAGGCCAATATTTTCTGCAACACTAAATGATTGGATGATTTTACTATACTTAATTGTTTTAATAATTTTTATTTCGTGATATGAGAATTATTTATTTCGCGATAGATTATGGTAGCGTTTATTGGGTTAATGACCATTTGGCTGGGTTAAGTGACCCTAGATGTTTTACAACAATCCACATTCCGCTCATCGTTGCTGATACTCACTTTGCCGTACTTTATTGAGAGAATTTTCATCATTTTTATTTAGCCATGTTCTTTTTAGTTGTAGGTGAAATTACTTTGTAAAAGACACCTGAAGATGTCTCTCATTTAATTTGCATTTAACGGTTTAATTTAGTATTTATGATTATTTGTACACATTCAAAATGTAGTTTTTTATCTTTAAAAAAAAAAAAATTTCAAGTCTTTAAAAAAAAAAATCTCATTTAAATTCTATGAGGACCGCGTAAAGATACGTTTTTTTTTGTATATTTATGTTGTACTTTATTTTTTGGGCCCTCTTAACATGAAATTAAAAAATTGTTTCCATTTTGAAATTTAAAACATCTAAGGTTTAGACATTAATTTTCGATTGTACATATTACATACTGAAGCTTTACATACCGCAATAATAAAGTGATGCTCGACTATTAAGTCGTGAATAATAAAATGTTTATCTTGTGTGTTGTTATTTGAAAGTGAACATCGTGTAGGTCTGCTCTTGAAACTTTTACAGGCAAGTTTGCGAAGAGAAGATGTGTACAATATGTCTACTAACAGCAACATTAATAATAGTTTATGTATGGTTTCTCATTTGAATTCTAAGAACCTTTCAAAACGCATTTTGATGCAGCATTAGTACCTAATGGTCTCTGAGGAGAATTGCATTTGGAAAAAAATAATAATAGTTTTAGATTCCTACCCGGACAAATAACTTCTAATTGCCGGGCCGCCAATTCTACATTAAATCGTATGTCCTCGATTCAGTCCTGGACGATTTAGCACTGACACTACTAAATTTAATGATTTTTGAACATGGGGGTCACTTTTGATTATTTTTTTAGCAATTTTTTTTTATTTCGGACTTAAGGCCATTTCAAACATAAAAATTATACACTTTGTTTCTCAGTTACCTATACTCAGGTTCAATGCAGCAAATAAGATACAATTCAAGGAAAAAAAAGCTAGGACAAAATTTTAAGCCTATAACATTTGGGTGGTTATTAACTACAAATCGAGAAGGATCTGGTTTATTTTAGGTGATTGTTTAAATCTTTATCGATACGACCATAAACGTTTTTGCATCGTCTTACTTTTTTATTAGGTAATTTATCTTTTATTAATCTATCTTTATTTTGATTTATATCCGTTTTCACAGTGTGGTCCAGATTGTTTGCATCCTGTTTGCTTAGCGTTGACAAGGATAAAATTAGTCATGAATAAAATCCTTTCGCATTGTAAGTCTTTCACTCGGGGAATATTTAGAGCTTTGATAAATCGCTTGACACATTGTTGATTGTTGACTTGTTGATTGGGTGACACATAGTGACAATATATTTAAATACATATCATTACTTAGTTAGATTATGAATAATTTGGCATAACGATAAACCACTTCAAACACAATTTAATTTGTAATTCGTAATTTAAATACTACCTACAGCAAAACCAACCATTCTATTAACGAAATTATTTCGTGACATTGAAACTATGTATATAATTCATAAAATATGGAAAATTATGTACTTTTTTAACAATCGAAGTTTTATTACATACCTATACCTACTAAAATTGAAAATAATAATAATAATAATAAACATTAATACATTCAATATACATTAATAATTGTTAATTTATAAATGGAATCCCATTAAATTTTATATATACAGGTTTTATTTTTCCTACTTCCTTTTACTTTCACTTTAATATTATGTGTATACCAAACCAAAAGCAATAAGCATCTTATTTTTATACTACTTGTTGATAAAATCATGTAAATTTCAGTTTTAAATTCAAGTTTTCATTAAATAAATATACAATAATCGATATACTATTTTATATGTTATAATTATATTTCTATGTTTAATTGCAGTCGCTTTTAAGAAACCAAAGATGAAATAGTATCTGACTTTTAATTTTTATGTGCTTTTTAAAAAAAAATGCGATAAAAAAGGTTCATCAATTTTTGATCTACCTTATACAACATTAATCATACAATCACTGCACTGTGAATAAATTACAATGCAGTGTTTTGATTTTCCAGCTTTTTATCTCCGTCCTCGCCATTTTATTTTTATTATCATCGTTGCATACAGATTTTACTAAAAATATTTTCAGCCAAATGCTGACTTCACATAATCACAATTATTGTACTGTAAGCCAAATTTTCGTTCGTGAATAATTTATTGCGAATATTTTGAAAGCTTTTTACGGTGGAAAATATTTTGAATAGTGGATTACAAAGCTTCAATTAATTTTTATAATTCGGAATGGCTATTAAAAATTTTGGCTTGCAGCCAAACATGGAGTTCATATTATTATAAACTTAAAATATCAGGTGTTTGATGTTAGAAAATTGTTGTTTGTTTTTTTTATGGACTGGATCTAAAGCGTCAAACTGATCATCTTGTCTTATTGTAATGAATTATCAAGATAAACTGCCTGATAAATGCAGTTCCCTCTGCACCATTGGGAAAGTAGAAGTTTTTTCACAGTTTTATAAGGATAGTATTAAAATATAAGTATAAATGCTTTATATTTTTGTTTCATTGTTATATTCGATAGAACATATCATTGATTAACAAAAGTTTTGTCAAAAATACCTCAAGGTGGCTTTTTTCTAGCCAGATATTAATAAAAGTTGCACCAGGTACCAGTTACGTGAATTTCGTAAGCAAATGATTTTTTTGTAAAATTAAATTCTGAGCATTATACGCAGATTTGTATACTCTAAGATTATTCACAATTTAACGCAAATAAAGTAATGAAATAATGGAAATCTATTGGCGAAAAAGTTAACCATTTTGCAATTTTTAATTGTGAAAATTACTGTTAATTTATATTTTATTTACCTCTTTTTATAGCTGGGTATTTAATTCGAGGTGATGCACAATGAATAAAATTACTTGTTTGACTAAAACGGTTTACGACAGTCTAAATTCTAAATTTAAGATTATTTTTCCCATGGTTGCGGATAAAAATACCAGTTTCCATTGTTTGGTGGCAGTTCCCAAATTAATGTCGACGCTGTTAACTAACAAAATTGAACTTATAAAACAAGAATTTCCCATGCTACACATTGTTAAAGGGATAATTATTCAGTAATTGGCTAATTCTGTTTGATCTTGTAACGTTACCTGGGGTCCTAGTACACAACAAGCGTAACGTTAAACGTGATCAGATATTGTAAAAGTTAACAATGGAATGAAATAAGAGCCCTTTTAATTTTTGAAAACAAAGAATTCGAAAAAGTTTAAAAATTTATCTACCTTTAACTACTACTTCTATTTTTTTCTGATCCGCACCGAATGGTGCATTGGGCATAGTGTATTTTGATCACTTAATTACATAGAGACATAGAGGCAAGATGATCAGTTGTGCGCTTTTAAAGCCAAGCGCACAGGAAAAAACCATATTTTCGCCAACGACAAGTTAACAGGAGTTTTTAGTAACAACGTTGAAAAATTAATATTCAATAAGGATTGTGGATATTTAAAAAAATTACCGACAATTTGGTAATCTTCCTGTTTAAGACGTCAGGAATTCCTAATAAAGAACTAAAAATTTACGACAAATTATTCATAGTTACTTACCTAAATAAACATTCGGTGATCCGATATGTTTATCAGGACGCCAAACGATATTATAGGACGTCGAGTAATATTATTCGGGCACTGCAAATTTATCGGGCGAATAAAAATTAATTTGTCAAAAATTTTACTTCAAATCCTTATTTTTTACCAGATTTTTTCTCTCCACTATGCAATAATGAAATACCTCATATTCATTTTGTGTAAATCCTAGCGACCTATTTTTTCAAATAAAAATAATTGCCGTTAAATAACTCACTTATTGGCATTGTGCCTACAAAATATTTTTTTTTCAAACGTTAAATATTTTTTTATTAAATTTAATATATTCACGCACTAACTAACTAACCACAAATTAACATCATGCTACGCACCCTGACCTTGTGGTGTGACGGTTCAGTATATTTTGTCGTAGTTTATGGTTCGTGGCACCTCTTTGCCTGGCATGGTTAATGAAATTTCGGAAAATGTGCTTACTGTATTTTAAGATGACGAAATCCCTCGGAGCTGGTCGTCGTGGCGTGGGAGTTAAATCACAATAGGATTTATTATTACAATTATGATTATAACAATACAAATTTATAATGAACATTTATTTGTACTTCGCTTTTGACGAATTACGATTTTGCGTTTGAGTTTTTAATTAAAGTGGTTTTTTGGCAAAAATAAATTGAACCTACGTACACAGAAGGAATTAAATATTTTTTTTTATTTTAACCATCGTTCAGTGAAAATAATAAAATATTTAATTAATTAACAAGTCGGTGCCAAACAATCCATTAAAAAAAGTGTTTAAAACGACAACCTGACTTTGTGGAATTATGTTGTAAGAACCATTTTTAAAAATTGATTGAATTATGGATTAAAATTTGTGTTTTAGTCGCCACAGTTCAATAATCTCAATTCTTCCAATGCGAAGTAAAAATGACAATTTATTATTGTCAGATAAAAGTTGTTTATATTTATTATTTTAACCACCTTAACAGGCCAGTAGGCTCAAAAACAACATCACAAACTCTCTGGTTTGATATATAAAACCTTTGATTTTTGTGTTCTCTCTAGGAATTGAACTCGGAACTACCATATTGTGAGTCCAGACAACGTCTTAGGCATTACGCTACGGAGAGAAGCCGCTTATGATCGTTGTAAACTTTAAATACCTAGTCAGTTTTATATTATTATTGTGTATTAATTCTCTGTTTAAAATGTATTAAACGAAATACATTAAAAATTTCAATATAAAAATAGTGTTTTTATTACAGTTTTAAAGTTGGTCGTTGCAGATTTCCAATCGATTGAAAGTTTCGTAATTTTTTTATTTACGACTTCACTCGACGCTTCTTACGACCTCGCCACACTAACTTTTACAAAAAAAAAATCTTTCCGCTTAGAAAAGATCGGTTAAGGTTAGAAAAGAAGGTTATCTTTAGGTTATGTGTTCAAGTCTCGAAAATATGTCAAAATATGTTAATTTGTATTCAGCCTTCAATTCCAATATGGCATTTTCCGCCCTTTTTGAAAGCACAGAAAATACAGAAAACCTTGCATCCGGAATATCTTTACGAATGCGGGTTTCCAGTTTTATATTGCGGCATTTATCTTTTATTCAGATTTATCCGAAACGGGTCCCGTCTATTTCGATAATAAATCCCGAAGAAAAAAAAACAAATACGGGAGTGGCGGCAAAAAAGGGGATAAATGTCCCGTTTTCCCGCGACACGGCGAAACGTCTCGACGCCAATTTGTGATTGTTGGTTTTGAAAAGTGAAAAATGCGAACAGCGATTTGATAAAATAACGTGATTTGCAAAAGTACACCAGACACGGATTGTTGAATTTTGTCGAATGGGCGTAGATTTTCACGGTCGTTGATGATTCTATTTTTGTTGTTTTTTGGGATTATCCGTGTTATGTTTTTTCTCCTCTCCGACGTTTCGGCCACCGTTGCAGGCGCCATCATCACTATAGATATACTTCACCCTGAAGATTGTTTTATTTTAATTTTTGGTACTTGTTTATCAAGTAGAAGTAGTAGTTTTTGGTGGTTAATTACATAATTTTGATTTAAAATGAGTAATTAAAGTTCTTTTTTAACTATTACTTTTTGTCTTAGCATAATCACATTAAAATGTAATTGTTATTACGTAACCAACCTATTACTTAATAATTAAAATCGTGACTACAATAAAATATTGTAACACTTCCAGAATATAATATCTCTAATTGCCTAGTGTTACATTGAAGTTTTAAATCCCCACGAAGATATCTATCTCAAAATGACTTCCATGTGAAGTGACAGTCATATGACAATAGTATCATCTTCCTTCAATCAGTTTTCAATGTCGAATGATGAGAAATATCTGAGCACGATAGACAAAAATTATTTAATTATGCTTTTTTGTTTTACGAAAAAATTGCGTTTTGTGTATAAACGCAACGTAATTGTATTAAGATTTCCTTAGATTTCCTTACCTTAGATTGCGTCATTTAAATTGCATTTTGCACGAGACAATAATAAATGACGAGATGACATATTTATTTTTTTTTATAATAGTAAATAATAACAAATATCCTTTTATTTAGCACCATATTTGATACAGTACATAATAAAATAAAATAAAATGAAATAAAATAAAATAAAAATTATGATAAATTATGATGAAGATATCGAAACGCATACTAGGTACTAAAAATCAATTTAAAAGAGAGAATTCAATATAATGCGCTAAAAATTATTATGTTAGTACGAATAGTAGATAATTCAATAGAAATAAAAGTTTTGTGTCTTGTAATCTTCTTATTATGCCAGCGTGATAAATCTCTCTCCCATCAAGCAGAAGATATAATCGTGTAAAGAAAGCTATTTATCACGCCAGTGGATATCTTGTCTCGCATAAAACGCTACAAGTCCATCTTGTATAGCAATTTCTCCACAACACGAGGTTTTTATGCTGAAATCGAGGTGACATATTATATTTGTATTATACTTTCGGAATAAGAGTGGCACAATCGAAATATGATTTTTTTTCGGGAGCAGTTTAAATTTGATATAGACGTGTAAAACGTTCCGATATTTAGTGACATTTTCACTTTTCATTTAAACATTTTTATTTTTCATTTTCACCCATTTATAAACTACTCACAGAATCTCACACACCCTCTCACACACCCCTCATACACTCATACACAATTTACTTACACACCACCTTACTGTAAAACTTGTTTACAATTATTTTTAATCTGCATACTTGTGGATATATATTAATTGGTTGTATTATCTTGCTGTTTTGTTTATATATTTATTATTTGTATAACTGTTGATATCCTGAATAAATAAAATAAAATAAAATAAAAAATAAATAGGTACGTCAGATTTTAAGCACGAAAAAAAACAGTTTTTTTTAATAATAATGCCTACGTAATTTGGAAAACATATTTTTTCAAAATTGCTATTATCTACGTACGCACTGTGCTGGCTTAAACTTGAAATAGTATAGATTGTTTCGCTTTAAATACTTTTTTTTTAACTTACCAAGATATTTCCTCTCGCTTCCAGAAATATATTTTATGGACATTAATTCTGCAGAACAACTACTACTACTACTTTCCCTTATCCGCACCCGTTGCATAGGGCACTGCGTTAGTACTACAATTATAGTGTACATGAAGGCAAGACCTGCAAGATCAGTCTTACGCTTCAGTGCCAGTCTAGAATGAGATATTTTGTATTTGAAAATCTACTCTCCCCCTCTCTCTCCGGATCCTAACAAAACATGTTTTTTAAAAACAGTCAGTAGATTTTATATATAAAGCCAATAATAATCCAATAATAATTATAAAAATAATTTTTCCATTTTATATCCTACCGAGAGGAATATGGATATTCGAGCGTTTTACAGGGCTTATGACCTGTCATTGGCTGGGTTGAGTGGCCACTTTTATGTAGGCTACTACAACATTTCCCATTCCGCTTATTAGCGAATATCCACACACACCCGGTAACATTTTTTATTTTGTATTTATGTTACGAATCGAGAATCTTCCACCAGCGAGTTGAAATCTCCAAAATCTATGCATTGATATTGAAGTTAAGTATTTATTAGCAAATTACTTGATTTTTGTAATTGAGACTCTGAACGAGTTAATTTAAGTACTAGTAATCGCCTGCAGATGACTCTGCAAATAATTTTACTTATATTAAGTTATATTTACTTATATTTACACGCCCAAAATGTTGTATAAAAAAGTATTTATTTTTTAAAAAACTACGTAAATAGAAGAGAATAGAAATAAGAGTGTAATAATATTCAGGAAATAATGTAATATTTATTAGATATTATTGATATCTCAACAGAGACAGAGAAGCTCTGGAAACGAATGTGGGTTATCTAGGCGTTTACAGGGCTTATGACCTGTCATTGGCTGGGTTAAGTGGCCACTTGACGTAATTACAACATTCCCCATTCCGCCTGTCATCTGACAACCATGTATGACAAATTTTTGAAACTTGTATATATCTAAGATGTACAGAACTATCCACTTAGCCACATTCGTTTCCAGAGCTTCTCTCTGTCTCTGTTGAGATATCAATAATATCTGATATCAGCCCAGCATGGGTATAATCCAGTAATTTGTCTACAAGTATTTGTATTTATATAAAATGTTGTTCAATAATATTTATTAAGTTACGAAACGCCATTTTAGTGAGAAATCACTGCAAATTTAGAACTCCTGGAAATTAATATTTTCGTTGCCATTTGCGCTAATCACCTTTATGAATAAGGCAATCATTAAAAATTATTAGATCTGTAAAGGTTGATTAGAAAATTACGACCATTTTACTTTTCGGCGATATCAGAGGCATATAAGAGAAAGGAGGTCTGATTTTAATGGCCAATTGGTGCAATATATAGACAACATTAAATATACCACTGATGCTGTCATCAAAAAACCCAAGTGACCTTTTGGTTGTGTATAAAATTGGGATCATTAACCATAAAATAATACACATTTCCAAGAATTAATAATGAATAATATACATAATATTTCCCTCAGTTATTTAACTTATTTTATATGTCGCTATTATTGAGATATCAGCTGACCGGCTTAAAACATATATTTTTTTTTTAATGCATTAAAAAATTGTATTAACTAACTAACTAACTAACCATCACGCCATTTCCCCGAAGGGGTAGGCAGAGAGGATAGAACGCCACACCACTCTGTCCTGGCACACTTCTCTTGCTTCCTCCACATTCATACATCTCCTCATGCACGCACGTCGATTATTCCGACTTCTTACATGCCCACTTTCAAGCACTTGTTTTACTTGATCATGCCATGTCTTTCTCGGCCTTCCTCGACTTCTACATCCAGGCACAGTCGCATCATATATTTTTTTTAGATGTTCTTTCATCATCCATTCGCCTCTACATGACCGAACCAACGTTGAAAATTGTATTACCTATTTTAAAATATCTTCGATCTACCTAATTGAAATTTTAAAATTACCATAAATCACCTTTAAACACTTTCCTATCGTCGTGAGTCTTTCTCTTGCCGGATTTGATTTCGTATTGAGCAATGAAGATGATTAATGAACCTTCCGCCTACCGCATATTTTATATAAATGTGTTGGATGGTTATTCTGAACTTCTCAACACTTGTATACTAAATTTATTTCACCTGGTGATGAATCGTTCTTATAAGAGACTTGAGTAGGCCCATTTAGACGAGTAAATTTGTAGGAGCATTGAGCAGTCTTCCATCGACAAATTGGAGTAAAAACGCTTAAAATAATGCATTTTTAAATAACAGAAATAAAACAAATAAACAAATAAATAAAAACCTGTCATTGGCTGGGTTTAGTAGCCACTTGATGTATTACAACATTCCCCATTTCACCTAGTATTTGATATCCATATCTGCCAATTACACAATAAAATGGCACGACGCTTCACATGTGAGCACTCTCTGTCATCCATTGAGAAATTGCTAAGCATTTTAGCAGTTAACCTTTATGATTGCAAGTGAGATTCTTACCGAATTATATCACCTACTAGGAAACGCCTTTGAAGATGAATCTTCAATTTGTTATGCTTATAACTTTTACAGCTAATTTTTATAAACAAGTCTACAAGTATTTGGACACACTCAAAATGTTGTTTATAAGATACGACATGTTCATTTGTTCATTTAATCCATTTGACGCTAATAAAATCTCCAAAGTATTTCTTACGATTGGCACGTTTGTCTTCTAGACTATTGCGCTGTCAACCGAAGATTGCTAAGTCTGCGTAGATATTATCTACCTAAACAAGCCCTAAGATTCTTTGAATCTCTTTTTTCTATTAGCGTTCACTTATTGGCGGTTTATTATGAAAACTTTTTTATACGATTTGAAACTTGTGATTATTTAATTCATTTCTTAATCGATATGGTTTCTTTGTGACTGTCGATTCTGTTGATTCTTGGTCACGACTCGCTTTTGGTTTGTCGATCATTTCGATTCTTGACGGATAGATGTTTTGTGACCTCTGTATATGATGTGTATGTATACGTCTTTGATAGATACCCTGTGGCGCAATATTTATCATAATACTAGTTGACCGAAATTGGCTTTTGTTTGACATATCTGTTATTATGAGAAGTGAAAGTAAGTTATGAAATATAACAATAGAGGATTCTTCTTTCAGTAATATTGACAATCGCATTCGATAACATCAGAATCTTTTTTTGTATAGAAATTCCCATCAGCTCTTCTTAAACAAATTCAAATTTATATTGATTTCCCGATAGCAGTTTTGAGCTTACTTCACTTAATTTTTTATTCGCACTTATTATTACGAATGAAGCGTAAAAATAAATTTTAAATTATAAATTTACTAATTTTTGAAATAAACAATCATCATCAGACATATTCTGAAACTTAAATCAATAAAATATATTTATAACACAACAGGCTGTTGAAATGCGATCTCTCAGGCGAATGTGTGGTAAGACTATGTACAAATGTCGAAAATTAGAGCAGAGTGCAAGGCTGAGATAAGCATTATCGACCAAATTAAGAAAGGGCTTTTACGATGGTTTGGTCATGTGGAGCGAATGCGTGATTAAAGAATGGCTAAAAGAAGTTTTAAATGCAAGTGTGCCTGTATGTAGAAGCCGAGGAAGGCCGAAAAAGACATGGCATGACCAAGTACGACAAGTACTTGAAAGTGGACGTGTGAAAAGTGGGAATTATCGTCATGAGAAGATTTATAAATGTAGAAGAAGCAAAAAAAGAAGTAAGTGTCAGGACAGAGTGGTTTGGCGCTTCCTATCCTCTCTGCCTACCCCGATGGGAACTATGGCGGGATGGTTAGTTAGTTAGTTAGGGCTACTGATGGGTTTACAACGACTTTTTTTAAAAATAATGCGTTATATTTGATTTTATTTTATTTGTTATTAACATTTGAAAATATTTTAATTAGACAAATGGACAAATTATACAAGAGGATGGCGACTCAATCAGTAGCGACCCATGACAATGATCTGGCCACGACTCGCTAGATTAACCCGTGTCGAATCAGCTATAGTTTCCACAGTGAATAGTACTATTTATTTATTTTATTACCCGTATATAGTTAATTATTGATTTATAAAAGTTGAATCAACCCGGGTAGCATAATCGTGTGCAGATGGAGTTAGCTTTCTAAAGCAATGACGAGCAACCGGTACTGCGAGGCGCTCGTTGCCATCTTGAGCCGAGAGAAAGTCATGAAATTTACCGCCTATTTTCGTTCCTTATTATCTTCTAACTGAAATATGATCTAAAAGCATCAATCTTTGCGAGAATACTCGATGAACCATTCGAAATCAGAGCGACTCACAATACCGTGTTGGTAAATATTTGTTTTCCATAACTAACAATCGTTCGAAATTATGGTAAATGCTAAAACAAACAATGATGTATGAGATATGTTTATGTTCCGATGTGTGTCTGCTTTTAGTTTAAAGAAGTATTATTTAAATAAGTTAGGGCCGTAGAAATAAAAAGCAGCCTTCTTTCTACATTCGCCAAATAATGAACATTTTATTTGTAAAAAAACATGTGTGCAGTCACACCAGGTAGAAGTGAAATCCTTAATAAAAATAAGCTGAGAGAGAATGAGATAAATGCAGTATCAGGAGTGGGATAATTATATCTTATGATATTTATCTATATATAAAAATGAATGTAAGTTTGTATGTATGTATGTATGTATGTATGTATGTATGTATGTATGTATGTCCTTTATAGATTCATAAACGCTTATCGCCGATTGCGATAAGTTGTTTTAGAGGGTTGTTTTATTCACTCTGGGAAGGTTCCTGCATTATAACATCCATTTTATAATTTTTGTATTTTGTGTATTTGATATGATTTAGTGACAGTTCGGGTGAAATTTTAGATGCGCCATGTAACCGATAGAACTGCATAGCTAAGTACATAAAGCTTATAAAAAAATGTCGTTCAATAATGCTGTACAGCAAAAGGCGCTATGTCGTTTCAATCACGTATACAATTTATTTTTATACACCTCGAACTTTCAATTACATTTTTTAAATTTATTTACACCCGATTCGGACTTTTTTTCACAATAAATAAGTGCCGTGAATTGGTTTTGAGCTATCGAGTGCATTTTTTACCTCCGAAAATGTTTTTTTTGTTCAAGATTTCTGTGTTAGTTTCATCGTCAGTTTTTCTCTATGAGAAAAAAAAATCGTTTTGACAAGGGCTTCTCCTGATCGAGAATAACTCTCTGCAGAGCTCTGTTTTTTGCAAATAAATAGAAAGAAGACAAAATTCCAAGTTCAAAGACACCTAAAAATCGTTTCTAGCTGGGAAATAAAAAAAGTTATAACGTTTTAAAAACATTATTTTTGTACTATATAATATTTTAAGTTTAATCTGTTATAATTTTTATGGCTATGGAATAAAATCATTAACAGACAGTGAATTCGTAATAAAAAGTACCTACCTTATAATTCGTTTGGAGTTTATATTATAGGTAGTCTACTAGAAGTTTTTATTTCTCCTTCGAGCTACAAGAATCTTTGTTTGAAATTTGGAGCATTTGCTAATACTACTCTCCCTTATCCGCACCCAATGGTGCATAGGGCACTGCATTGGTACACCAAGTGCAGTGTCTCTTGATCATTTTTATTACATGAAAGTAGGATGATCAGTCTTACGCTTCAGTCCCAGTCCAAGGTATCGCACATGAAATATTAATGTAAAAATAACATGTAAATAAATCATATTTCATCTTGACCCTATACGGGAATCGAACCGGCGACCTCATACACGGGTAGTAAAATGGGCTACCACTGTGCTACGAGGGTGAACATATGGATCATTATGGACTTCGCACAATTCCCGAAAAATATTATATTCTATTTGTATAATGCCGAAAAGTTTTTAATTTTTTTTAAAATTTAATGGATTATCATCACATTACTTCCTATTACAGAATTTGCTTCCTATGCAACAGCATATAGGGATTTTTTAATATTCAAAATGGCGGGCGTACTTTTTTTTCGTAAAATAAAGTAGGGTAAAGTTTTAAGGGTTTTTTTAGGGTGCTGATTTCGAAACGTTAGAGTTTTATATTTTAAATCCAAGATGGCGGACGCAACGTTTATTCATCAATAAAGTTGGGTATCGTTTAGAAACGGGGTTTTTAAGGGTCCTGATTTCGAATTTAGCTTGTATTTTTTTAAATCAAATCGGCGGACGCAACTTTTTTTCAAAATTATAAGTTGGAATATCGTTTTTAAGCGTTTTTAGGGTCCTGATTTCGAATTTAGCTTTTATTTTTAAATCCAAGATGGCGGACAAACGGGACATTTTTTTCAGAAGGATGTTGGGTATCGTTTAAAGGGTATTTTTGGGGGCACTGATTTCGAATCTAGCGTTTATTTTTAATCCAGACATGGCGGTCGTCCCTTTTTTCAGAAAACGTCCATGAAGATGGGTATCGTTTTAATGGTTTTGGGCGGCCCTGATTTCGAAATCTAGCGTTTATTTTTTTATTCCAAGATGGCGGTTGTATTTTTTTCACAAAGTGAAGAAGGGTATCGTTTTAATGGTTCTTGGGCTTGATTTCAAATTTAAAGTTTATTAATGATATCCAAGATGGCGGACGCACCGTTTTTTTTCATACATAAAATGAAGATGGGTATCGTTTTTTAGGCGTATGGGCGTCCTGATTTCGAATTAAGAGTTTATTCGGAAATTCAGATGGCGGACACACATTTTTTTTAAATTAAATGAAGGTTTGCATCGTTTTTCTAGGTGTGTTCGCGTACTGATTTCAAATTTAAAGTTTATTTTGATATCCAAGATGGCGGACGCACTTTTTTTTATCATAAAATGAAAGGATGGGTATCGTTTTTAGACGATACGGGCGTCCTGATTTTGAAATAGCGAGGTTTATTTTTAAATCCAAGATGGCGGACGCACATCTTTTTTTAAATAAAGATTGGTATTGTTTTAAAGGGTTTTGGGTGACTTGTTATTCGAATATAGAGTTTTATATTTGAAATCCAACTTGACGGACGACTTTTTTTCATTAGAGTAAATTCCATTCATGCGTCGATCACTTTCTTTAACAAAAAATAATTTTTGTCAAGGGTATAGAAGTCCTCATATTATTTTAATTTCCTAGTCGGACAGCCAAGAAATTTAATTGTTTATGCAACGAGGATAAACAAAAAATATATGATAAATACCTACCATGAAGCACTTGAAAATTAAGTCAGCCAAAATTAAAATAAATAACATTTACACTATACCTTTTATACATACGAGTATACACATTATACGAGTTATTCAATTTTCATAAATGCATTTATCATCAGAAAAAAAAATCAAGGCATGATCCTTCTATTAGGGAGTCTATTCCCAAAGAAAGAGATAAATCTTTCAAATTTCAATCGATATTTCTAGAATTACCTGTTTATTCTGCGGCAGCAACGCGGGGTATCAGCTAGTTTATTAACAATATATTGGTAACCTAGTTGATAATTACCAAATATTTTATTACATGATCATGTCTTTCAATTTTACAACGAGCGATGTTAACGTACCCGCATGGATACCGAAGTATGAGGACACAAAGTTCTTTGATTGACATTTTATCAATAAATCTTGCAAGCGCACAACGCTTGGTAGACAAGAGTGTGGAGCTACTGCAGTTCACAAAGAGACGTCGAAGAATAATAGGAAACGAATACAACTGTGACGATCTATCTCAAACTTCCTTCGCAGGCCGAATCCCATAGATCTTATGTTTGTCTCTTTTTACGGTGTATTTTTAGTATACATAGAGTATGCTTTTAAATCACGTCCCAACGATTCTAAGAAGTTTTCACTTCAAATTATTAAAAGACATATTCGCTATTATGCCGCAGACGATAATGACGACGTAAAGAAATGCGCTGCTACAAAAAATTTCACATTTTTAATGCATGATGTTTTTTTGGGTGCGTAGAAGTTGATGTGTCACGAATAAGGATAAAATGCTCCGAAAGTCAGCAGTACAAAGCTCTACAAATACGGCATGAATTTATTTTAAAAAAAAAATTATTTTAACATAAATATTTATTGAAAAAAAAACATCTTTATTAATTAATTATAACATTTCTAACTCAAATAATTCAATATGAACAGCAAAATGTCTTATATCTATCATGTAGATTGAGATTCTCTACAATAACACTTTTGGTGGAACTTATTTTAATTATTTTTAAACACTGGTGGTAGGCCCAGACCATCTGACTGATGTCAGTCTTAATGACAAATACGGGTGCTCTGCTGAATGGAATGGTAAAAGTAGGTTATGACAATTATAAATTAATTAATATCGGTTAAAATAAAATGCCGCTTTATTAACTCCACCATCAACTGTTTTTTCTATGGCTGCGATCGTGGGCACCTACTAGGGCCAAAGCACAGAGAATACAAAGTTTGAGAATAGGGGTCCTCAGAATTTTTAGTGCGGTGGTTTGACTTTGTAAGGAAACACAGAGGTGAGGCAACGGACACAGCAACCTCTTGGTATTCGTGTCATATGCGGGTGCAACAAAAGGGCTTTCGTTATGGCCATATTACATATGCAATACGAGAGCCTTAACCATGCTGCCTATTTTACAAGGATCAGGTTTCGGCGCGTCGGTCGACGTCCACTGTTGACAATTCGTCGGCAGTTGGCAGTTTGCGTGAGCTGAGATTTGAAAATTACATGACTTGGAGGATGCGCGGGGAGCTGGCAGCCGGATCGCTTGGCCTGGAGGCAGTTTGTGGATTCCATATGCATCAAATAATTTCGGACATGTATAAAAAATAATGACCAAGCTAAATCTTAATTTAGGAGCTACTTCAAAGTATCCTGTGCTAGAAAAAAGTATACTTTTTACAAACGTTGACATGCAGTAACCTTAGGAATCAAAACCAGTAGCTCGATCACAGAATATTCACTATCGACGCGTTAATAACGACGTGTTTAACAATTTCTTACCAAAGGGATGTTGGCACGTTTTACGCGATCACAATGGAACACGCGTTAAAAGTTATCGATCGGATTATTAAACGAGCGCATCAAGTCGCGAGCCATTTCCCGGAGATATATCTTCTTCTCACATATCTTCTTTCAATCTTTCTCGAGTGCCGTATTGTTTTTAGCCGACGATTTCGGCAAGCCAAATATTGAGAAAAGCAGTCGACATAATAAACAATCCGACACGCGCGTTGACTTTCTTGATTTGACGTTTAGCCGCGATATTTATTATCAAGTCTATGGTGCTCGGCAACGCGAACGTTGGTATGAACATAGTTTAAAGGTAAGTATCCATAAAAGGTGGGCTGAAAGCAGTGGTTAGCGCGTAAGAAATACGTACTAACCCGTCATTGTGATTGAGTGTCAGAATTCATCCCATGGCATATAATATGACCATCTTTGGTGTGGCCCAAGATAGCTGGACTTCTGATTATTTTAGGATGAGGCGATTCTTTGTCTTAGAACAATACTGCCCCTATAATTCGGCTTCTGCGAATAATAAATGCTAGGAACACAGCGGTGACTTTTCGGACACAGCAACCCTGGTGTCTTGTGTCATCACTGAGAAGGTGTTTCGGCTGGGCTAGGCCATATATACTACGTATGCCTCCGAGGAGCCTTAACCTGATTGCGATATTTTCCTCAGGATTCATCGGTTCTCGGTTTGTCCTGGTGCGTTCCACTGTTGACGATTCGTCGGCAGTTTTGCGTCAGAGCTGCGGGGACGTGGACTTGACTTGGGAGGATGCACGGGAACAGGCGGCCGATCGCCTGGCCTGGAGGCAGTTTGTGGATTCCATGTGCTCCACATAGGGAGCGGATATGGTATAATGAATAATAATAAATGAACTGCGATAGACGTGCGAGTACAGACGATAAAATATTGACCACATTTGATTAAAACTATGCCTAAATAGCACTCATTCTAGTTTGTGGTAAAAAAACTTCGACCACAACACACGCCCATAACGTGGAAAAATAATTCATAAAAAAGTGTATATATTCCGCTATCGAGCGGTTAATAAAACCCGCTTCGTTTTTCCAACAGGAGTAAAAACTTGTATTAATTTAGTTTCGTAAAAGTGAACACGAAATGCGGTATCAGGGCGTATCTACAGGGTGTAACAAAACTCGATGTACAAGCGGGAAACCAGTGAATCTACATCATAGTTGGAGTCGATTTTGTAAAAATATTTTTTTTTTTATTTGACCCTTAGTTTTTTGAGAAAATTGAGTACGAAGTAGATTTTTTTTAAATATTTTTTATTATTATATTTATTTAGTACTATATAATTTTACATTGACTAATATTATAACATTACACTTAATTTATTTTTTTCCTAACTATTCTTATCTACACTAATATTTCTCACACATATATTTACACTTAGCCCTAAATAACTTTAAATTTTGTTCATTTTTTATTTCTTCGTGCATCTCCTCATACATTTTAATGCCCTTGTAAATGGGACAATTCTGTGACGCAGTTTTTCTTTTCCGTAAAAATTGTTATCAATATCATGTATTTAGTCAAAATTAATACTATTTTTTTAAAGAAAACAAAATTTATAAAAATGCGTTTTAATAAGAAATTTGAGCAATTTTACTTAATCTTCCATAGATCGTGTGATCAAAATACACTCCTGATACCTGCCCATAGTTCCTCCTCCTTCTACTCCAAGTCTTTTACAGTGCATGCGGCTCGACTATGGAATCAACTCCCAATTGCTATTAAGGAAGCCGAATCAGTCACGTCTTTTAAAAAACGGCTGAAAAAAAACATTTCCTATCTCTTCCTTAAATTTTATATCCTGTTTTAACCCTCCCTTCTATCCTAGGTAGACATTGAGTGTGATAGTGTGTGTGTGTGTGTGTACTAATGGGGAGGATGAAGAGAATGATAAAGGGGTGATAAAATTCAAGATCTGTTTATTGCGCTTACGATAAATACCCGCACTACGTTCTTATATTTGTTTGGTTGGAAGAAATTTGCCAATTTGGGCAATAAACCCGCCAATGTACACAACTATTTTTACAAAAAGTCAAATAAATACATTTATTTATTTATTTATTTATTTATTTTATTGAAGTAATTCTACAAAAGATAACAACATATACCATATTATAATACAACATAATAAGACACATTCTACGTGTATCCTCAATTACAGAATTACATAATATTCTTAGTAGGTAATTGTTCTTTTATCTATAAAAATAAATAAAATTTATGTGAGAAAAATAATTTTTTTTCAAGCTCAGATTAAAGTCATATTACACAATCGTCTCCAAATACGATGTAGATTCACCAGTTTTCGGGTTGTGCTACGAGTTTTGTTATACCCTGTATAGCGTTGCTTTAAACTAAATTAAATACCTGTATATACACATAATATATAGTACAATACTCCCTTCCACCCAGACATTGGGCCCGTAACCAGAAGAGCCTCACCTTCGCGAATTCATTATGTCTGTTAATGGATGTTCTAGATTAAAGTCATATTACACAATCGTCTCCAAATACGATGTAGATTTACCAGTTTTCGGGTTGTGCTACGAGTTTTTGTTACACCTGTATAGCGTTGCTTTAACTAATTAAATACCTGTAATATACACATAATATATAGTACAATACTCCCTTCCACCAGACATTGGCCCGTAACCAGAAGAGCCTCACCTTCGCGAATTCATTATGTCTGTTAATGGATGTTCTAGATTAAAGTCATATTACACAATCGTCTCTCCAAATACGATGTAGATTCACCAGTTTTCGGGTTGTGCTACGAGTTTTGTTACACCTGTATAGCGTTGCTTTAACTAATTAAATACCTGTATATACACATAATATATAGTACAATACTCCCTTCCACCAGACATTGGCCCGTAACCAGAAGAGCCTCACCTTCGCGAATTCATTATGTCTGTTAATGGATGTTCTAGATTAAAGTCATATTACACAATCGTCTCCAAATACGATGTAGATTCACCAGTTTTCGGGTTGTGCTACGAGTTTTGTTACACCTGTATAGCGTTGCTTTTAACTAATTAAATACCTGTATATACAACATATAATATATAGTACAATACTCCCTTCCACCAGACATTGGCCCGTAACTAGGAGAGCCTCGCCTTCGCGAATTCATTATGTCTGTTAATGGATGTTCGGATATTCAACTGAGTTTTCAATAGCATTTTCCCCACTGTGCGCAAGCTGTTTTATCGCAAATCATGCAGAAAAACTAACTCGTGTAGCGTGAGATTTGAAAGTAACATATTTTAACTACATTTTGAACGTGTACAAATACTAACTAACTAACTAACTAACCATCACGCCATTCCCCCGAAGGGGTAGGCAGAGAGGATAGAACGCCACACCACTCTGTCCTGGCACACTTCTCTTGCTTCATCTACATTTATACATCTTCTCATGCACGCACGTCGTCGATTATTCCGACTTCTTACATGCCCACTTTCAAGCACTTGTTTTACTTGATCATGCCATGTCTTTCTACATCCAGGCACACTTGCATTTAAACTTCTTTTAGCCCGTTCTTTCATCACTCATTCGCTCCACATGACCAAACCATCGTAAAAGCCCTTTCTTAATTTTGTCGATAATGCTTATCTCAGCCTTGCACTCTGCTTTAATTTCGACATTTGTACACCTATCATACATAGTCTTACCACACAGAGATCGCATTTCAACAGCATTCAGTCTACTTTCAGCCTTCTTTTTCCAACACCACGCTTCACTACCATACATAAGGGTTGGTACCAGAACCCCGTTGTGTACTGCCAATTTTGCTTCTTTCGATAAGTTTTTTATTTGCCACTATCGATTTCAAGGCACCATTAACTCTGTTTCCGGCACTAACCCTTCTCTCAATGTCCTTATCCACATTTCCGTCTCTTGTAAACATACTTCCCAAATATACAAATTCTTCAACCTGCTTCAATCCGTCTCCATTTACTATAATATTACATACGGTATGTTTTTCTCAATGTTCTTTATTTGATTCGAAACGGTTCTTTTTTCCGGGAGCCTTGTGCTCGCCTATTTTACAAGGCATCGGGTTCTCGGCGCCCCGGACGTCCACTGTTGACGACCCGTCGGCAGTTTGCGTCGGAGCTGCGGGACGTGGAACTGACCTGGCAGGATGCGCGGGAACCCGGCGGCCGATCGCTTGGCTCGGAGGCAGTTTGTGGATATGGTATAATAATGGTTCTTGTAAAAATGCCATCGCTGTCCAAGTAATCTTACGTGCATCAATTCGACCCTTTGATTCTCATCTCGATTAACAGATTAACCTTTCAGATTGATTGATTCATATTTATTAGGGATATTGTCTTCCTCAAGACTCGAGGCTAATCCGGTGATATAATCCAAAACAGGAGCTCAATCACAGATAACTATCGACGTAGTTGAAAACGTGCTAACCACGTGCTATCGCTAACGATTTGACCGATCACAATGAACATACGTTCATACCACGTTCGCCGAGCCGAGCATTGCCGAGGCGACGTCGGCAATGCTCGGCACGCGATATATCGCGGCCAAACGTCAAACGTCAAATCAACGCGCGTGTCGGATTGTTTATTATGTCGACTGCTTTTCTCAATATTTGGCTTGCTGAACGCCGGCTAAATGCAATACGGCACTCGAGAAAGATTGAATGAAGATATGTGCGAAGAATTTATATCTCGCGAAAGGGCTCGCGACTTGATGCGCTCGTTTAATAATCCCGATCGATAACTTTTAACGCGTTTTCCATTGTGATCGCGAAAACGTTAAACATCCATGGTAAGAAATCGTTATCGCGTCGCTTATTACCGCGTCGATAGTGATCTGTGATCGAGCAACTGGAAACGTAATATCTACTGTATCGGTCATTCGATATTTCCGTATCGAACACAGTTATTAATATGCCAAACGGTGGATACAGCCAGTGCTGTTGGAAGTTAGATTGATATAAATACACATATTATGAACTAAATAGCGTACTCTAGTTCCATGGAATGTATTAACTTCCTAGGGACTAGAGCTGAATCGATCACATAAACGATTTCTCCGATTGCTTACCGACTTTTTATAATTATTGTTTGAATCATTGCTTTGATTTCATTATTTTATTTGACTGCATTCTAAGTAAATTACAAGACTTACTCAGTTAATGGCACGTAACGTTACGCTGAAATATATTAAAACAATTTATTTTTTATTTTTGATAAAATAGGTAGGTACCTACAGGGCATCTAAAAGCCCAGAAATGTATAAATAAGCAAATATAGACAGATGAAATTTCAGCTCTCATTTTTAAGTTCGTTACCAATTTTGATCACAATAATTGGATCTAAAATTATATTATTTATACGATAGTTAAATACGATACTTCGAATTTACTAACATCGTCCCTCTTCGTCCACCCATCTCCTCGCGTTCTCTCAGAAAATTAGCCTACGAGGCATTTTCATTATGTCCGCCTCGCTTGTCCTCCAAGATAACCCTAGAACATAATAGAAGAGAATTGCTCACCAGCCTTCTAACCCTGGAGAACATTGAGTATAATACTCATTGACGAAGATTTTCTTTTTAAGCCTTTGTTCTCCGAAAAACCGTGAATCAAATAGACTCTTTTGATATTCTATAAGTGTTATTATTGGAAGATGTGTCGACCGTTTTTGGAGAGGGAAAATTCAATACACGACCTAGTTTTCACAGTGACCTTTACAGCGTATAACATTTAAAATCACAGCATTTAATTGAACCTATGAAGTAAAATATAATTTAACGAAACGGATAGCTATTAAGATGCAGATAAGTGTGTTACCAAAGATTCTTCCTTGGTATGTATAACTGCTAAAAGTATTTCACGTTTTAACGAATTAATGCGCACTTTATACGGGACAGAATTCTGTCCGTATAAAGCGAAAACTGTGGAATGTTTTTAATGGTCCGCGCGACGTTTAGCTGACCTGACAATTAGTGTTTTTTTATGTAAACATTTAAGTAGATATTGATATATTGAATGCTTTGAAAAACGTAAAAAACATATAACATATTTACTTTACTAGCCATATTAACAATGAGGAAATCCACTGCTACCCGGAATTGAATTTTAAAAATGCTTTCGTGTAGACGCGAATAATTTAAAAATTTTGAAGTGGGATGAAATATCCCAAAAACGCGCACGCAAAAATTTATAAAAAATGTTGAAAATAGCATTCTTTTCAAAATCTTAAACAATGACGTCACTCCTTGTATCTAAGTGTAGTGTTTCCGGTTTCCGTTTTTTCAAACCCCCCGCCCCCGTAGCCGCATTCCATGGCATTTTAATATTGAATACAATCTACATACAAGCTTCTATTGCAAAAAAGTTGGCCGCCATTCAGTCTCCCTAGAACAGCTGTTAACAGTATATGACAGTTGAGTCGACGGTATATTTTATCTGAGCTTCCCGCGTCAGTTTGCATAGATTTTTGACAGTTTTGTTACTGGCTGGAGAAATACCATGGCCTTAAACAACCCGTTTTATGACGTCACTCCTGCAAAAATGACGCAGTTAGTACATAGTGGTATTTAGCGCGGTATTTGAAATGTGCAAACTTTAAAAAATCGTATCTTCATCAATAACTTATAAAAAAAATATTAAATATATTTTTTTTGTTTAGTTAAATAGTAAGTTTATAGAAAAAAAATTACTTTAGAAAACAGTGGATTCCCTCATTCCCTGTGTGCAAACATACGATAATAACTTATGATCGCGCTTAAAAATACACATATTTAGCGTGTCTTTTGACAAACTGTACAGTTTTCTGAACAATAAACTGTACCTTTTTCTAAACAATAAACTGTACATTTTTCTAAACAATAAACTGTACATTTTTTCTGTACAATAAACTGTACATTTTTCTTAACAATAAACTGTACATTATTCTGTCCCGCACACAAAGTGCTAATTAATTCGTTTACCATACTAATAAATATTCGATAAGGATCAGCTACATCTACAGCTATAGGCAGGGTTTTAGTACCGATCCGTAATCAGCGCACAAAATTTGGAGAGCGCGCTTTTGCGGTTGCGGGCCCTGCGGCTTGGAATGCTCTCCTCCACCAGAAGTGCACAACTGTGAGAGTGAAGTGATGTTTCGAAAGAAACTCAAGACCTAAATGTTTCTCTAAATCTTTTGATTAATTTTGATAATGGTATTTTCTACTCAGAAATTGAGTTTTCACGATCTTTAAATTTTCCGAGCCGTTTTAATTCAATATTTAAAGCGCCCTTGAGGTATATTTATACGAAAACGGTGCTATATAAATTATCCATACTAATAATTATTATTATTATGCGATTTTTATATTACGCTTGAATTTAGTTTTGAAAAGTTCGGAGCGTGCGCCACCCGTAGTTCCTCTTCAGTCTTTGCTACTCCATACAAAATGGCAATTACTTCAGCTGTCTGCTGTAGGCCGGAGCCTGAAGCTGTACCCTTTTATATTTCCCAAACGACACGGATCAGGCAACCATTACCCAACAGCCTCCATTGTTTCAAACCATGAGTCTACCTGCTCAGGAAGCCGTTTCCCCATAGACACAATCTAAATATCTAGCGCTACAAACTCATTAAAATTAACAGCGTTAATTTTCCTACTTTTTGTAGTAGGTATCCTACTTACAGGGCAGGAAGGCTGAAAGATTGGACTGTTTGTATGTAGCTGTTTTTACAATAAATATCCTTTAGATTATTTATTATTTCTACGTGAAATATTAAAATAATAATAAATTGATTATCTATTAAAAAAGATAAATAATCTAAAACGATGTTAGGTACAGTTTTATTTTATTTATTTATTTATTTAAAACATATTGCAAAGAACAAATTAAAAAAATACTAAATTTGTCCTCACTGGGGTAACCCGTGCCGAGGACTAATTTTACATTTCTTTATTTTTTTTTTTATTTTAATTACTAACATACATAATGGTTTTTTACATGTGTGTTTTGAATTGATTGTAAAGAATTAAATTTATGAAAGAAATGATCTATTTGGTTGAATAATTTTGTTTATCTCTATTCTACCCACCTCCACTATATCCAATTTGACACAGCTTTTTTGAGTTTTGATTGATTGAAGGTTCCCTTTATTCATGATTTACAATAAATTCGTCATTTTATTTTATACATGTTGTAACAAAACTCGATGTACAAGCGGGAAACCAGTGAATCTACGTAATATTTGGATTCGATTTTGTAAATTTTTCAAATTTTATTTGTCTCATACTTTTCGAGAAAATTGAGTATGAAGTTATTTTTTTTTTTAATTCTTGCAAATTATAATTAAATGTAATAAATTTAGTCAAATTAATACTATGTATGTAAGGAAAACGAAGGCAGAAACTTAATTTTGACAAGAATTCGTACATCATCATTATAATCATACCATATCCGCTCCCTATGTGGAGCATATGGAATCCACAAACTGCCTCCAGGCCAAGCGATCGGCCGCCAGCTCCCGTGTATCCTCCCAGGTCAAGTCCGCGTCTCGCAGCTCTGACGCAAACAGCCGACGAATTGAGAATTCGTACAATTTTACTTAACCTATGGTACTTATGAAAGCTTTGAAAGAAGATTTTTTTTTTAAATCAGATTCAAAAGTCATATTACACATTCGACTCTAAAAATGATGTAGATTCACCAGTTTTCGAGTTGTACTACGAGTTTTGTTACTCCATCTAGAATGATCATATTTATATTTTTTTAATATACAGCAACCCTTTTTTTTTTTTTTTTTAATTTTTTGTTTACAAAGAAATACAATAAAAACACATAAACATTTTAAAAAATTAACAAAAATCCCACCAAGGCATAGCCTTTTTGTGTGTATACTGTGAAAGTCAGACAGCGTGCACGTGGCAAAAAAGAAAAATAAAGTCATGTAAAAATGGAAAAATAACAGATAATGTAAACAAGATAGTTTAAAAAAAAATAATACAAGATACCGGAAGAAGAAGAGGGGAAATAATCATAATATATAAAATAAAAAATGACGTAGATTACAGTAATACAGTATTTATTTTTTTTTAAATTTGTATTTTGGGTTTGTTAAATTACTGTGACGTTCACATAGGCTGTAAAAACGGTTAAAGTGTAATTGCGAAGGGATTTGAATTCGAGTCCTGTCACCAGACGATTCGTGGCGCGTTCCTGCCGCTAAGTGTAAAACATAATCCCCAATAATGGAACTTAACGAGCGTTCGGTCTCGCGACTCTCCTCGCCTGAAATCCCGACAATAGACGCTTCACGAAGTAACTAGTACGGGGAATAATTAGCCGGTGGAAGTCGTATGGTGACCACATTACTCGCTACTCAATGCCGTGACAATTAAAAGTGTCTCCAGCTAATTAGCAATGCCGTAATAGATCTGCACTCTGCAAATAGTTGGAGCTGGATAGCATTCTTTTAAAATATATATATATATTTAGACACTTCACGTAGTTTGTTTTCTTTTAAAAATATTATTGATACTCCAAAACAGCCAGAGAAACTCTGGAAACGATATGTGAATTATCTAAACGTTTACAGGGCTTATTACCTGTCATCGGCTGCGTTAAGTGGCCAATTCTGCATGATGTATTAAAAACACTTCCCCATTCGCCCTTCATTTGAAAACCATACATGACAATGAGTAAAATCCACTGTCACCCGGAATTGAATTTTAAAAATGCTTTCGTGTAGACGCGAAAAATTTAAAAATTTTGAAGTTGGATTAAATATCTCAATAATTTACCCAAAAATAAATAAAAAAATGTTGAAAATAGCATTAATTTCAAAATCTTTAACAATGACGTCACTCCTTGTATCTAAGTGTAGTGTTTTCCGTTTCCGTTTTTAAAGATGGCCGCCATTCACTCTCCCTAGAACAGCTTGTTGACAGTTTAAGTGACAGTTGGCTGGAGAAATCGTTTGCATAGATTTTTGACAGTTTTGAGAATTGGCTGGAGACGAATGTTAGCCGTGCCATGCCGTTAGCCGCCCGTTTTATGACGTCACTCCTGCAAAAATGACGCACTTGGTACATAGTAGTATTTTGTCGCGGTATTTGAAATGTGCTACTTTAAAAAATCGTATCTTCATCAATAACTTATAAAAAAAGATTAAATATTAAGTATTTGAAATGTGCTACTTTAAAAAATCGTCATATCTTCATCAATAACTTTGAAAAAAAATATTAAATTATTTTTTTTTTGCCTAGTTAAATAGTACGTTTTATAGAAAACAGTTGATTCCCTCATTAAAAATATATATATATCTATATGTATGAAGAAACACAGAACGTTTCGTATGCGTTTTCATTTTTCGTCATTTTTTCTTACTGAAGACATCTTCTGTTGAGAAAGCTAAGCATTTGGCAATTTACCTTTTTGGTGTAGGAAGATCCTTCTAAATTTAATTACTTACAAGAAAACGCCTGAAGATGTCTCTTCAATTTATTTTGCTTATACGTTTAACCAGTAAATTTAGTCTAGTCGGCCAGTCGGCTAGTCAGCCAAAGCCGTAGTCGTCCCTTCTCTAAATATAAAAAATTGATACAATGTTTTATATTTTAGTATTACAAGCTCACCAATATTTACGTTCCTTATAATTTCATGATACCGAAAAAAATAGCCTGATAAAAATACTTGAAGTGTCTCCCTAGAGGAAAACCAGACAAGTTTATCTAGACCTAGACAAGCATGTCAATCAACACGCTGTTAGTCATTATTTCCATCCAATGAAAGTGGAGCAAATTATTTTCTTTCCTTTTTGTCTTTCTAAACTTCGTGTACAGAAATAAATCTGCAGCGGCTGTTCTGTTAATCAAGCCGTTCACTAAACTCTACCATTGTTTTTAATTCTCTTAAGAATAGAACAATGTCTAAATTGATGGGATCTTTTTATTTATTTATTTAATTAAAGGTAACTCTATAATGTGACAATATCTATCATTTTACATTTTATTATAATAATTACATACATGGTTTTATTGCACATCAATTACAGAATTACACAGCATTATAATATACATGTGAAATTAATGTTGGAAGCACTCACGTTGCATGCATGACCTGACCATTGAACATATGCACTGACACAACTTACTTCATTATCCAATTTCACTCATTCTTGTACCCTTGACAAAGAGACACGTGTTGTTTCGAAACCGGTCGGGAGTTTTAATATAAAAAAAATAAAAAAAATTTAAAAAAAGTAGTTTAAAAACAAAGTGTTTTCATTTAAATAGTTTATAATATACAATTTACAGGTTTAATAAAATCTTTAAGTACTTTGAATATGTTCAATTAGAGGCTATAAAAAGATTTCAAGCTCCTCTTAAATTCAGCACATCTATCATTAAAAACAAATGGTTTTCTATGTCATTGTACAGTCTTAACATGCGAGGTAAAGAATTAAAGTGCGCCATGTTATTGTTAAAAGTCGGGACAGTAAATGTTTTATGTGATCTTAACCGACCGACGACTTGGAATATTTCAAAGTTATGTTTTCCAAGCTTATGAAGAAACATTAAGTCCTTCTTACCACACATTCGCCTGAGATATGTATGATAGGTGTACATGTACAAATGTGGAAATTAGAGCAGAGTGCAAGGCTGAGATAAGCATTATTGACAAAATTAAGAAAGGGCTTTTACGATGGTTTGGTCATGTGGAGCGAATATGTGATGGAAGAACGGCTAAAAGAAGTTTAAATGCAAGTGTGCCTGGATGTAGAAGCCGCGGAAGGCCGAGAAAGACATGGCATGACCAAGTACGTCAAGTACTTGAAAGCGGTCATGGGAAAAGTCGGAATAATCGGCGTATGTGCATGAGAAGATGTATCGACGCCTCCTACGTATAATATCGTAACCCACAAATCGTCGATTTTGAGTTTTTAGTGGATTTCGTCTGTATTTAACTATATCTTTAATTCTACCAAAACAAAAAAAATATTTTGCCAATAAATAAGGGCTTTTTTGGGGCGTATTTTGTCGTATCTACAACCAATGCGTATGAACGAAAATATTTTCAAATGCTCCTCCTGTAAAATCGTATTTCGTGGGTTACGATATTATACGCAGGAGGCGTCGGTATGAATGTAGAGGAAGCAAAGGAAGTCTGTCAGGACAGAGTGGTATGGCGTTCTATCCTCTCTGCCTACCCCTACGGGGAAATGGCGTGATGGTTAGTTAGTTAGTTAGTTACATTAAGTCCTTTTAAAAAAGTTTAAATTAAGAAGTAAGAATATCATTATCTCCAAGTTAATTGGCGGCTTTAAGTACCATAATACAGGTTTGTGAAATCTGAATACACCCTCACTTAATATTCAGTAAAATCTGTCGTTCGAAAAATATGTAATCCACACGAAGATGTTAGATGCTGTAGAAATATGAATGCACCCTTGGGAGAACATGGATGAAATATAATCATCCCACCTCCCACCCCTTGGAATGTGTAATGGGTTCCGAATAGTTTTATCCGACACGATGTTAAACTAATTTTCCTTTAGAGAGGGGTGAATATTGCAAGTGGAAATTTGCTAGGGGGGAATCAATATTCCCAGAATGGTTTGAAATTCTTGTAAAATGCACCGCCCAGCCAAGATAATTTCATCAGCCGTGCTGCAATTTACTTTCTAACGTTTATCTTATCCGATATTTGGCAATCCACTCATTAATTTTTGCGGTTTAACGAATTCGCTTTAGACGTACAAGACATAAATACTGACGTTTTCGCTTTTGTCTACTTTATTTAAAGTTTTTTGGTGTTCTAGATTCCATTTTCGAAACTAAACCAAATCTTTATTACCATAGAATACTTTATTATGTATGGCTAATGTTTTAAATAGACAAGTTTTCAAATAAAAGATTAAAACATATTAATTATACATGGTGTAATAAAACTCGATGTACAAGCGGTGAATCTACATAATATTTGGAGTCGATTTTGTAGAATAATTTTTTTTGATTTGAACCATAGTTTACGCGGAAATTGAGTACGAAGTTTTTTGGGATAATTATTTTCAAATTGTTATCAAATATCATGTATTTAGTCAAATTAATACTTTCCATAAAGAAAACAAAGTTGAAAAACGCGTTTTAATAAGAATTTGAGCAATTTTACTCAATCTGCGGTACTAATGAAAGCTTTTATGATAAGAAAATTTTTTTTTTTTTTTCAAGTTTAAATTCTCAAGTCACGTTACACATTCGACTCCAAATATGATGTAGATTCACCAGTTTTCGGGTTGTACTACGAGTTTTGTTACTCCATTTTCTAGTGTGATTCAATCTACGCGCTAAGAGGTATAATATACAAGTTCATGCCCGCTGCCACTAATTATTGGTAATTATTACAGTAATGGCGAATATTGATTTCACGGGCTAATGAAGGTTTTGATTGAATTGGTTCAAATGGAAATTCTTCAAACAATCGTTCGGTACACTATCTTTACAAGTTACAAGCAGCGCTTTCGGCGATTCAATTCGCTAGACACTAATAACTTTTGCTATTTTACATTTTAACATTACTACATAATAAATCATAATTTAGTTTTTAGAAGCAAAATTGGCAGTACACAACGGAGTTCTGGTACCAACCCTTATGTATGGTAGTGAAGCGTGGTGTTGGATAAAGAAGGATGAAAGTAGACTGAATACTGTCGAAATGCGATCTCTCAGGCAAATGTGTGGTAAAACTATGTATGATAGGTGTACAAATGTCAAATTTGGGCAGAGTGCAAGGCTGAGATAAGCATTATCGGCAAAATTAAGAAAGGGCTTTTACGATGGTTTGGTCATGTGGAGCGAATGAGTGATGAAAGAACGGCTAAAAGAAGTTTAAATGCAAGTGTTCCTGGATTTAGAAGCCGCGGAAGGCCGAGAAAAACATGGCATGACCAAGTACGTCAAAGTACTTGAAAGTGGACGTGTGATCAATCAGTGGAGACCCATGCCAATGATCAATTGTTACAAATATTTTTCTTTCTTTTTATACCAATATTCTTTACCGTTTCTTTTTAAAAAAACAGCGGTAAAAATGATATCTTGAATACAAATCTTTGAATGTTACTGACGGTAAAATCAAAATCAGCGAGAGACCAAGTCTTTTCTTTTGAAATGATCCAAAGCTATGCACAAAACCGAAGCGAATTTGTATATTAGCATGATCTACAAAAATCTGGTAGTTTTTATCGATTTCGTCTCACAGAGCGCGTCAATTTTTGATATCATATTCGACCTACCGTTTCCATCAACTGTGAGTTAATGATCCGAGAGTTATTTTTGATTGGTTTTTGTTTATTATTTCTATTTGTAGCGAGTTTCTTCTCTCCGGCAGCCTTTTCTACAGTTAAGTTAGATATTTTACGTTAGTCGAGCTAGGTGCATTACTTAACAATCAACTAACTAACTAACCATCACGCCATTTCCCCGTAGGGGCAATGAATAAAATGACTCGCCTGCAATCAGTATTGAACGCTGCAGCTAGACTTTTTTTCGGAATTTCTAAGTTCGACCACATCACTCCACTGCTAAAGAAACTGCACTGGCTGCGCTTTCCACAAAGGGTAGAATACAAACTCTGTTGGCTAATGTACAAAGCCATGCATGATGCCGCTCCAGAGTATTTAAAAGAGCTTTGCATTCCAGATAAACTAGCTGAAAGACGTCTCACACTTCGATCAGCTACATCTACAGCTATAGGCAGGGTTTTAGTACCGATCCGTAATCAGCGCACAAAGTTTGGAGAGCGCGCTTTTGCGGTTGCGGGCCCTGTGGCTTGGAATGCTCTCCCACCAGAAGTGCGCAACTGTGAGAGTGAAGTGATGTTTCGAAAAACTTAAGACCTATATGTTCTCAAAATCTTTTGATTAATTTTGATAATGGTATTTTCTACTCAGAAATTGAGTTTTCACTCCAACCCGTAAATTCAATATTTGAAGCGCCCTTGAGGTATATTTATACGATAACGGCGCTATATAAATTATCCATAAGAATCCATAATAATTGAACGCCATACCACTCTTCCTGAATAATTCCGAATATCTTTTCGTGCAATACGCCGATTATTCCGACTTTTCACATGACCACTTTCAAGTACTTGATACCGCCATGTCTTTCTATTCCGCGGCTTCTACGTCCTAGTAATTAGTATTTTTATTGTATCGTAAAGCAAATTATCCGACCTGTTTTGTGAGGAAGTCCACCGGCTGCGGCTGTGGCTGCCGGCTGCCGGTAACAATTACCGAAATATTCCTGTTAATGTTACGTCACGCGGAACTCTCGTACTGGTTGTTGGCATCACGTTTGATCTATTCTCCGCGTGCCATTTCCTCTTTGTCCATTTAAAACCACTTTCAATTAATTACCATTAGTACCAAAATTGAGTCGGTTCAAGTACCTGTGTCCCTCGATTAGCGTCGCCATCCGTCCGGATAAAGCCGGACAGTGTTCGCCTTTTAGGCCTCTTGTCGCGGAAGGACATAATCCAATGTAAAGAGTATTTTTTTAATAGGGCAGCAATGGACAATCAAATTGGCAGTTTGCATTGAGCAGAATCTGGTACCAACCCCTTATGTATGGAAGCGAAGCATCTTGGAGAAATAAGGATGAAAGTAGATTGAAATGCTGTGAAATGCGATCTCTCAGGCGAAGCGGTAAAACTATGTATGATGCGCAATAATGTTGAAATTGTGGCAGAATGCAAGGCTGAGATAGCATTATCGACAGCTCTCAAGAAACGTCTTTTACGTTGGCTCGGTCATGTTAGAGCGAATGGAATAAGAACGGCTAAAAAAATAAATGATGCGACTGTCCCTGGATGCAGAAGTCGAGGAAGGCCGAAAAAGACGACATGGCATGATCAAGTAAAAACAAGTGCTTGAAAGTGGGTGTAGGTCTAATCGAACGTGCGTGCATGAGAAGATTGAAATGGTGGAGCATCAGAGAGTCGTAGAGTGGTGTGGAGTTCTATGGCCTGCGGACTCAGTTTGAGTTGGGTAGAAGTCTAGAAACTAATAGAAAAAATACGAACAAGGCCAAACAATTCGTCAAGGTTTCAAACAAGTCCCTGTCATAATCATGTGATTGCGGAATAGCAAGTAATTACGTTAAATGCGCTAAATCAAGTGCCATTTTGCTTATCAATTGGTGAGATCCATTGTAACACTTTTCAAGAAAAAATACGAACAAGGCCAAACAACTTTGTCAAGGTTTATATGATTTTTTCAGCTCAGTTTTTAGTTATACCCTGTCGATAATTTGTGCCCATTTGATCAATAAATCAACAGACTACTGAAGAGGAATATAAACTTTGATACTAAGTATGGAGGTGCTGTAGCGATGGGAGTGCCACAATATTTTATTGTTTAATCATGTACTCCCCTTAATACTTTAAGGTAGGACACTTCCCTATGAAATGGAAAGAAATTTACCCATACACAAAAAAGGAACAAAAATCGAAAAACTATAGAGGTTGTATTTCTATTCTCAATACATTTAGCAAGGTATTTGAACAAATTGTCAAAGGGTTTACCCCGTTATAGTCAAAGGAATACCTTTCAAAAACACGGATTCCTTAAAGGTAAACAACCGCGTCTAACCTAATTGAATTTACTGATTTTGTGCTGCGTCGAATGGATAAACAAGAACTCATGTGATCTACACGGACTTCGAGAAGGCATTCGATCGTGTGGACCACGTCATTCTGGAATAAACTATTGAACTTAGGACAAGGGGATATTTTTCGTTGGTTTCATCAATAGTACAGGAGTCCAAGCCGCGTCGCCTCTTGCTTTAAATCAGACTTTATTAAGTATTTTCATCGGGAAATTTACGTTGCTCTACAATGGCGACGATATTTATGCCAATGTACGCAGATGAAAGAAATCTATCTTATATTAAGAACACAAATCTGCCTTAAATAGGGCTATATCGCTTAACATTATTATTCAATCAAATGTAAAATGCATTCCATATACTATGTCTCTCGTAGCAATAATCCCTTTCAATACCAAATAGGCAACCAAGTTGTTCAACGGGTTGAAGCGTGGATCTAGGAGTAATTTTAGACAAGAAATTAAAGTAGATTATAATGCAATCGTGAAATTTGCGATTTGTCAATTCAGTCAGGTTTTTAATGATATTAGTTGCATCAAAACAAAACGTTCGTATGTAAGTCTTTGGCCACTATCACTTAGAAAAGGATAATTAGAGAAAAAATTCAATGACAACGACATCTCAATTGGAGGGTGAGGATAAGCATTATCGACATACAATTAAGAAACGTCTTTTGGACGTTGGCTCTAAGCGGACGTCTGTAGAGCGAATGGATGATGAAAGAACGGCTAAAAAAATATATGATGCGATACTTGTACCGTTACTCGGATGCAGAATCTCGATTTAAGTAGCTCGAAAAAGACATGGCATTGATTCAAGTAATTATAAACAAGTGCTTGAAATTGATTTTGTTTGCATAGTCAAATTTGTCGGAATAAAATGAGTCATAAAAGGAATTATTTTCCTCCATGTTTGAATTCAGCGATAGTAATAATAAAATGTCACATTGTACGGGGCTACCCTTCTTTACATTTACAGACCCCTTTCTTTTTAACATAATGTATTTTAATTTTTAAAGAAACTAATGTGTTTTTTGTGGATCTCTGAAACAGCAGATTTCTGTCAAAGAAACCTTATTCGATGCTAATGAGTAATCCCTAATGTTATATAAAAATTGTTGAATTTAATTTAAGACATTTTTATGACAAAATGATTAAAGAAAACTGAAAACAGCAGATTTCTGGCAAAGAAAATACCGATTTAATGAAACCTTGTTATAAAAATGTGTGTTTTCTTCAAATTTTTAGTCAAAAATCCTTTTTTTAAGTTTACGGCTTGGGACCTAAAAGGCCGGCTTTTTTAGCGGTTAAGTCCGGCTTTGCCTCTCTAAACTAAACTCCATATAATTTGTTCTATCTCTTTATCTAGTACCTATTAGACGCTCTTATAGTTGCAATGATCAAGCACCGTTATTACGCGCGTAGCGAATCCGTAACATACTCGTACAAGATAATGCGAATATATTTTCCTTCTTCGGTTCAATGAAAAATTCCGCGTATTTCTGAACTCATGCGAATAATCATCATTCTACTCACGTGATCTTATGGTGTATAGCGGTACCTGCTAATAACCAACTAACTAGCTCACCATCACTCCATTTAGGCAGAGAGGGTAGAACGCCACACCACTCTGTCCTGGCACACTTCCTTTTCTTCCTCCACTTTCATACATCTTCTCATGCACGCACGTCGATTATTCCGGATTTTCACGTAACCACTTTCAAGTGTCTGTTGTACTTGATCATGCCATGTTTTTCTGGGCCTTTAGCTGTTTAAAAAATCCTTTAGCTGATCTCTCATCATTCATTCGCTCCATCTTGAAAGCCCTTTCTTAATTTTGTCGATAATGCTTATCTCAGCCGCGCATTCTGCTCTAATTTCTACATTAGGGCACATATCACACATGGATCGCATTTCAACGGCATTCATTTTACTTTTGTCCTTTTTTTCCAACTCCATTATTATTATTATTATTATGGATAATTTATATAGCGCCGTTTTCGTATAAATATACCTCAAGGGCGCTTTAAATATTGAATTTAACGGCTCGGGAAATTTAAAGTGAGTGAAAACTCAATTTCTGAGTAGAAAATACCATTATCAAAATTAATCAAAAGATTTTGAGAACATATAGGTCTTAAGTTTCTTTCGAAACATCACTTCACTCTCACAGTTGCGCACTTCTGGTGGGAGAGCATTCCAAGCCACAGGGCCCGCAACCGCAAAAGCGCGCTCTCTCCAAATTTTGTGCGCTGATTACGGATCGGTACTAAAACCCTGCCTATAGCTGTAGATGTAGCTGATCGAAGTGTGAGACGTCTTTCAGCTAGTTCATCTGGAATGCAAAGCTCTTTTAAATACTCTGGAGCGGCATCATGCATGGCTTTGTACATTAGCCAACAGAGTTTGTATTCTACCCTTTGTGTGGAAAGCGCAGCCAGTGCAGTTTCTTTAGCAGTGGAGTGATGTGGTCGAACTATTATACATTAGGGTTGGTACCAAAACGAAACGTAATAAGTTGGCAGAAAATAACCTTTCTGAAATCGGGAGTACCTAGAAAAGTGAATAATTTCTCCGCGCGGAATTTAGAGCATTGTCGTTTCGCGTGCTTTTCTCCGATCCACTTTTTGTTAATATTATATTTACGGAAATAAAAATGCAGATATTGATTTCCAATCATTCTGAATCAATGAACTGTATAGAAACTGTTTTTAATGGCTTGCTGATTCGTCGCCATTTTTAAACGATAATAACCAAAAAAAATTAATGGCCAATCCGACAGCATAAAAAAATTTCGAACAGTAGAGCATGATTTTTAAAATGTTTAGGGAGAAATAGTTTCACAGAAACCCGGAGTTGAGAAAAATCACTTTTAACCGTAAGGATAGGCGTCAAGAATCGATATATCAGAAATATTCCGTAGGTACTCGAAAATCCTTGCATTTACTTGAATAATATTAATATCGTAGAAGAAAACGCATCAAAAACAAAAAATCTTACTTTTTTTTTCTACAAACCGCTGTTTTGCTTCTTTGACAATATTGAGAATATTCAAAGCGAATGGATGATGAAAGAACGGCTAAAAAAAATATATGATGCGACGGTGCCTGGATATAGAAGTCGAGAAAAGCCGAGAAAGACATGGCATGATCAAGTAAAACAAGTGCTTGAAAGTGGGCATGTAAGATGTCGGAATAATCGAGTGCGTGCATGAGAAGATGTATGAATGTGGAGGAAGCTAGAGAAGTATGCCAGGACAGAGTGGTGTGGCGCTCTATCCTCTCTGCCTACCCCATCTGAGAAATGGCGTGATGGTTAGTTAGTTAGAGAATATTCTCAATATTATTCATATTAAATCCTGATTTTAAAAATTAATAGATTTTTGATAACAGTAAAATAATTAGAAACCTGTTTAAAAAATAAGGTTCTGGTCTAAGTGGAGTGAAATTTAACATGAGTGTTGAGTTAAAAAAAATGTTTTGACTAAAAAAAAAATGTGTCGGATCTTCAAGTGTGACCAATGTTAGATTGGCTTCAGTGCCGTGGACGAGATGTATCACCCAAGTCATCTTCAGAATGTTGTTCTCAAGAACGGAGATGAGAGTCCGTCGTTTGGTCCGGTGGAGAACAATGCCAACCATGTGACGGGGCTGTCCTACACCGAGGGACTTGACTCTGGTATCTCCTCTGATGTATCCAATGGTAACGCGGAGCACACTCAATCCAATGGAAACATTCTAATGGTGAGTATGCCAGCGGAACCTCCATCCAATGTCGACAGCAAAGATTAACAACGTTAATCTAAACTTTATGGAATTTCTCCGTTAGTTTTAGTATCTAACATTGTGTTTTCCCTTGTTCCAGTTGGATAATGAAGTAGCCACAGACACTTGGAGCAGTATGGAAGATTCCTCTGTTCTAACGGAGTCTGGGGGTCCCTCTGGCAGCCCAGAGCCTGACCCCGGGCGGCCAGGGTCCAGCCCCGCCGGCGCCCATCCACCACCCACCAGCAGCCAGTAGATGTCTCGACTCGAGCGCCGCTAGAGTCCGGAGCCTCTCCCAAGATCACTCCCAAACCTGATGCTAACGGACCCGAACCTCATCACAAACACGCGTCACAACGAAATGGATCTCTCAACTCATCTAACATTAGTCTAGACCTAGAACAAATTGAACTCATCAACGACGATGAACCTTCCACGAGCACCCCCCGCAAGCCGCATTTCCTGGATGAGGATTACCACACCAGAAGAAGCGAGGATTGCAGAATCCCCAAACCTCATTTTCTAGAGCATTCTCTGTCACCGTAAGAAGATGAGAGACTGAGCGACATAACTAACCCTGACTTTTTTGGATGAATTACCCCGCGAGAGAGTGACTAACGGAGGACCTTCTAGAAGAAACGACCATTCCAAGTGTTACGAAGCCAGGGCTAGAGATAAATCCTACTATTACCGGGACCATGTGGAAGATCGTCATTCCTTGGAAAGACGACATAGAAGTAGTGTACAACGTAATGAAACCCTCCCGGGCCAAGCTTCTACCTCGAGTGACAGACATTATTACGACGGTGGCTGGCCCGGAGACAGGGAATTGTGGCAAAGCCAAGATTCTTGCAGCGTCAAAAGTTTTTCTAGCGCCGGATCTGGAAATGCCCCTTCGGGAGCTTTACCGCATCAGCAATTAGGTCCTAAAGTAGACTGCGTTTACTCTCTTTTATCCTTGCTTTCTCTATCGGCTAATAGTAACGCAGACATGAGCGAATATCTCTTGGATATGAGCCACACTGTAGAAAGCTGCGTCGCTATGCGCCAATCCCGTTGCATTCCTCTATTAGTCCAATTGATTCACTCTAAACTCTCTCGCAGTTCGAGAGACAAGGCGGCTAAAGCCTTACACAATATGGTGCACGCTCAGCCCGACGACAAGGCCGGTAGGCGCGAAGCTCGCGTTCTCAAGCTCTTAGAACAGGTACGAGAGTATTGTCAGTGCCTAGAAGATTTAATAGCTTCGCTTAAAGATGAGTGCGAACATATTGAAGATGATATGTCCAAACATCCTGTCCAAAGTGTGGCTGCCCTGATGAAATTGTCCTTTGACGAAGAACACAGACATGTCATGTGCCAGCTGGGTGGACTTCAATCTCTAGCAACTCTTGTTACTGTAGATCAGTGCGCTCACGGTAGTTTAGTTGAAAACGAGCAGTGTGTAACAATGAGAAAATATTCCGGAATGGCCTTAACGAACTTAACATTTGGTGATGGAAACAACAAGGCCCTTCTGTGCTCTTTTAAAGACTTCATGACAGCTCTAGTGGACCAACTGCAATCACCAAATGATGATATGAGACAAGTAAGTAAATATTCATTACTTTTTATTGTTTGTGGTTGTGAATTAATACTCTTCAATCATATCTCATCAATTTAATGTTTTTCTTCAGGTCACTGCTGCAGTTTTACGTAATTTGTCGTGGAGAGCGGATACCTCGAGCAAAAAGATTCTTCGGGAAGTTGGAACCGTTAAAGGATTAACTGTGGCGGCTATGACTGGCCACAAGGAAGCCACACTAAAGTCCGTTCTATCGGCGTTGTGGAATTTAACCGCCCACTGTTCGCTAAACAAAGTAGACATCTGTTCAGTTGATGGTGCATTAGCATTCCTCGTAGACATGTTGAGCTTTAATGCTCCTAGTAAAACTCTAGCTATTATAGAAAATGCCGGTGGGATTTTAAGAAATGTTTCGAGTCATATAGCGGTGAGAGAAGATTACAGGCAAGTTTTTGAGGCAACACAACTGCCTCAAAGTTCTCCTCCTGCAGTTGAAATCTCCGAGTCTTACCATTGTAAGTAATTCTTGCGGAACTCTGTGGAATCTTTCAGCGAGGTGCCAACAGGACCAACAATACTTGTGGGACCACGGAGCTGTACCGATGCTAAGGAGCCTTATTCATTCCAAACACAAGATGATCGCAATGGGCTCTAGCGCCGCACTAAAGAATCTTCTCAATTCGAAACCGGGAAAAAATCACATCATCGCCCTCGATTCTACAGCCAGAGATTTAAATCTACCGATTTTACCGACTCTCGGAGCTCGCAAGCAAAAAGCTCTAGAACAAGAACTCGATCAGAATCTCTCAGAAACGTGCGAGAATATTGAACCGGTTACATCTCCAACTACGAGCAATAGAGACGAGAAGATGTTATTTACCGCTGCTGAGCGACATTTGGCAATGAACTTAGATAAGAGAAGAATGTCCTCCAGTTCACCTCTGATGGACACATTTAGCGTCGCAGATTTCCTTGAGTCACAGTTCTCAATTTGGCGGATTTCTAAGTTGCAGTAATACTTTACTTCTTCAGTCGAGTTTGCAAAAAGGTCACATGTCTAGAACGATGCTTCACGGAAGATACGAAAATGTCAAACAGATCCGAGAGTCGGGATTCGGTGACGAGTACGCACTCGGATTCTATGTACGAGCGAGTGGCGAGAAACAGCAAGATGTCCAGCCACGTTAATAATTCGGGCGAAAGGGTGACGGACAAGAGTAGGGGAAGCTGTAGTTCCGTCAACACGGCTACTTCGAGGTCCGATAGGGACTTTATGAAGAGATACTCCAAGGAGGGGGGCTTAGTAAAGTACGAGCATATTCCTAATAGTGATATTACCAGGAATAACTATTCCGAAATGGCGTACGATTAGAGAAGAGTTTCCTGTACCGAGCAATTCTCAGTCTCTGAGCCCCGCTGATTTATCACGACCCGCAACATTCCAGATCAAAAAAAGAAATGTCTCTCAGCCCTGATAGTAGCCACCATGATAAAATAAATCGTCCCGTGAACTATGCAGATTACCAAGAAACCGATTTGGATCAACCGACAGATTATTCCCTGCGGTACGCCGAGGACCAAACAGAAGCCGCGTCTGATCTCTCCGAAGAAAGACCGACATCGATTCACGAAGATACGATGAAACATTTTTGCACGGAAGGTACACCTTACGAAACCCCATCAACTTCTCCACAGCGACCTCCATGTCGGACTTGAGGGCCATAGGATCGGGATGCCCGTCACCGACAAACCTATTAAAACGGAACCATCTAAATTTGATGGCCCAATGATGAAACAGAGCGTGGAGGTCATGTCTCAATCCGACGAGAAGGACTCTTGTTCTCTGGAGGAAATGTCGAAACATGACAATGACAGAGCCATGTCTAGAGGCTCCAGTAACCAAGTGGTTCCTCAGTCCCCCAGCAGGGTGACTTACGAATCCAAGTTCAGCTCGGGGGATGATCAGCCCCGAGAAGCCGGTGAACTACTGCGAGGAAGGTACCCCGGGATACTTCTCCCGCGTCAGTTCGCTGAGCAGTTTAGAGGAAGGCAGTAACAATGTGGTGAAGGACAACAACTGGAACGCGGAGAGAACTAGCGATGCAGAAAGAGCAGGATCCTATACTCCGCCCATTGCTGATGATGCCAATGGAGACGACTCCAAAGAAAAAGGATGGTAAATATAATTTTTTAATAAGTATTATGCTTATTAGTTTCATTCTTATTTTAAAAGAAGGTATTGTTAGTTCAAAGAGTCCAGCAATCATAAAAGGCTATTTTTAGTTTGATTTAATTTAAATAAATCAACAAAATTTTCAGTGAATGCAGAAAAATTAAACAAAAAATCATAAGATACTTGGTTCAATCCGTTTATAAATCGGATAATTAATAACAGATATACAATTATTTTCAGTTTAATTTTTGTAAAGTTTTTGTATGATAGGCGATCGGTGACACCACCGATCTTATGGGGAATAAAAACTATAAATGATTGTATCTCGCTTATTAATTATACGATTTACGAACGGATTGCACTGATGGTTTTGGGATTCTTCGCTTTATCTTTCTGCATACACAGAAAATTTAGATTCACAAGCCTATTCTATGAAATTTTAATTTAAGTTTAACTGTCAGACTTTTTGTAGCTTATTACTTATGACTTATGACACCCCAAAATGCAATAGAATGATGCCGTCCAAAACTGGGGAAAATTGCCAATAGATAAAGAACTAACTAACCATCACGCCATTTCCCCGTAGGGGTAGGAAGAGAGGATAGAACGCCATACCACTCTGTCCTGACAGACTTCCTTTGCTTCCTCTACATTCATACATCTTCTCATGCACATACGTCGATTATTCCGACTTTTCACATGACCACTTTCAAGTACTTGACGTACTTGGTCATGCCACGTCTTTCTCGGCCTTCCGCGGCTTCTACATCCAGGCACACTTGCATTTAAACTTCTTTTAGCCGTTCTTTCATCACTCATTCGCTCCACATGACCAAACCATCGTAAAAAGCCCTTTCTTAATTTTGTCGATAATGCTTATCTCAGCCTTGCACTCTGCTCTAATTTCGACATTTGTAACACCTATCATACATAGTCTTACCACACAGAGAGATGACATTTCAACAGCATTCAGTCTACTCTCATCCTTCTTTTTCCAACCCCACGCTTCACTACCATACATAAGGTTTGGTACCAGAACTCCGTTGTGTACTGCCAATTTTGCTTCTTTCGATAAGAACTGTTAATATAATATTTTTCATTCGTCTTGCGGTTACGATAAGGAAGTTTGGTGTTTTGTAGCAGGCAAAGTGGTGACATTCGGAACGAGCCCCGGAGCCGGAGTGCTGAACTACGCAGAGGAGACTCCGCTGATGTTCTCCCGGTCCAGCTCCCTGGGCTCCCTGTCGGGCTGCAGCGCCCCGGAGCACCCCGACGATGTCGCTTCCGTGGTATCTGAATTAAGGTAACCATCTACCTCGATGAGGCCCGCAACCCATCAGGTCAGTTCTCCCGGAATGGTGGCGCACAGAGGAGGAATTCGCAAGAATGCAGAATTGCCACATGGAATGTAAGGGGACGTATGTCAGATAAGATGAATGAACTTTGTGAAGTAATGGAGAAGAAATGCCTGGACCTGTTGTGTGTGACTGAGACCTGGAAGAAAGGGAGTGGTTCGATGGAGCACGGTGATACCCTGGTTCTCTGGTCCGGCCTCCCAGAGACGGACAGAGCGTGCCGGGGCGTAGCCGCGCTCCTATCGCCAAGAATGATAGAGTGTATGAAAGAATATGAATTTGTAAAGAGAGACTCATGTGTGTCAGATTCAAAGTCGGACTAACTAGATTACTTGTAATCATAGGATATGCTCCTGTTAACTCCGACTGCGAGTCCGAGAAGGATGAGTTTTGGACGAGCCTTATGAATGTAATGAATGGAAAAAAGGAGAACGAAAGAATAATTCTGGCTGGAGACCTAAATGGATGGTGGGAGTAAAGAAGAGAGGGGCTAGAGTCAGCCCTAGGTATGTTTGGAGATGTAAGAGTGAATGATAAATGGAAGAAGACTGATTGAGGTATGCCTGGAATGGGAATCTCTTTGTATCGAATACGTTCTTCGACCATAAGGGAATCCACCAGTATACATGGGAGAGAGGTAATGAAAGATCCATTATCGACTATGTCATCATTGACTCTGGATTGAAGTCTGTAACTGCTGACACCCGTGTGTACAGAGGGGCTGAGATGGAATCAGATCACTTCTTGGTGGTATCAAGGGTGATTCTGTTTAAGGGATGGCGGTCGGGGGTCCAAAACACGCAAAGTGCAGGCTCCATCTAGGGTCAAAGTTGAAAAACTGCAAAATACTGACATAAGACATAATTTTGAAAGATCGGTGAGTCGTAGACTGAACGAGGAAGACGTAGAATGTTTGAGTATAAATGATATGTGGGAATGTTTGAAATCAAGTATGTGTGAGGCGGCGAAAGAAGTGTGTGCGGTGTGACAACGATAGGGAGAAAGAATGGTGACGCGTGGTGGACGACGAAGTCAAAAAACTCGTAAAAGAAAAGAAGGATGCGTGGATAAATTTGCTTGCTGTCAATAAACGGAATACGAGTGAATATGTTTTTGCCAAAAGTGTGTATAGTGAATGTAAGAAGAAGGTCAAACAGGGGTGTGCGTGAACGAAAGAGAAAATTGAATGAAAAGGAAGGAATGAAAATGAGCCATAATTTCCACGAAAATATTAAAGTTTTCTGGGAAAGCGGTGAAAAACTCGCGAAATAGTAGTGAAAGTAAACGTATGACAGTTGTTAAGGCTAAGGATGGAAAAATGATAACAAGTGAGATTGGTATAAAAGACAGATGGAAGGAAAACTTTGAGGAAGTGTACGAATCACACACTGGGTAACTCGGGCGGTGTATCAACATTACCTGAGCCATGTTTGAATGCAAATGACGAAAGAAAGCCCGATAGTATGAAAGAAATTATCAGTGCTGTCAAATGTATGCGGAATGGTAAAGCGCAAGGCTATGATAGTGTTGCAGCAGAGTTCATTAAGTCGGGTGGCAAAATAATTCTCACATGGCTACATAAACTTTTTAACTTGTGTCTAGGGAGCACAGCACTCCACTTGATTGGAGGAGAGCTGTGGTTATGCCTTTATACAAGGGAAAGGGTTCCAAGGTTGAGTGCGGGAATTACAGAGCTATCAGTCTTTTAAGCGCTGTTGGCAAAATGTATGGAAGAATATTGATTGAGAGAGTAAGAAATGTGACTAAGGATAAAATATGGGATGTTCAGAGTGGATTTTGAATGGCAGAGGATGTATGGATCAAATATTTGCGTTACGCAATTTGTCGGAGAAGTTTTTGGCAAAAAACCGGAAGCTTTTCTGCGCTTTTGTTGACTTGCAAAAAGCATTTGATCGTGTTGATAGGAATAAGCTATGGATGGCCTTATCTGAGTATGGAGTGAACGATAACCTTGTCCGCGCTATTGCTTCCTTGTACAAAGACAGTGTAGCGTGTGTAAGGGTAAATGGGTCATTCACGTCGTGGTTTGACATCCCTAAAGGAGTCAAACAGGGATGTGTGATGTCACCATGGTTGTTTAACATATACATGGATAAAATGTATGAAAGAGTTGAAAAAATATGGGCGTGGGCGCGAGAATGAGTGGTATGATTGTTAGTTGCCTTTTGTACGCCGATGACGCAGTGCTTCTTGCTGAGAGAGCGAAGAAGAATTGCAGTCCTTGGTTTCAAAGGTTTACGATGTGTGCAAGGAGAGTGATCTATTAATGAATGTGGAAAAGTCGAATGTGATGGTTTTTGAAAGAAATGTGAATATGACTAAGTGTAAGATCGTAGTAAATGGCGATAGCTTGAAACAAGTGGAAAAATTTGTATATCTGGGAAGCATGTTCACTAGGGATGGAAATATGGACAAGGACATTGAAAGGAGGGTTAGTGCCGGTAACAGAATTAATGGTGCCTTTAAGTCGGTAGTATCTAATAAGTGCTTATCAAAAGAGGCTAAATTGGCAGTGCACAATGGAGTTCTGGTACCAACCCTTATGTATGGAAGCGAAGCATGGAGTTGGAAAAATAAGGACGAAAGTAAATTGAATGCAGTTGAAATGCGATCTCTCAGGCGAATGTGTGGTAAAACTATGTATGATAGGTGCACTAATGTTGAAATTAGAGCAGAATGCAAGGCTGAGATAAGCATTATCGACAAAATTAAGAAAGGTCTTTTACGTTGGTTCGGTCATGTAGAGCGAATGGATGATGAAAGAACATCTAAAAAAATATATGATGCGACTGTGCCTGGATGTAGAAGTCGAGGAAGGCCGAGAAAGACATGGCATGATCAAGTAAAACAAGTGCTTGAAAGTGGGCATGTAAGAAGTCGGAATAATCGACGTGCGTGCATGAGGAGATGTATGAATGTGGAGGAAGCAAGAGAAGTGTGCCAGGACAGAGTGGTGTGGCGTTCTATCCTCTCTGCCTACCCCTTCGGGGAAATGGCGTGATGGTTAGTTAGTTAGTTAGTTATCTACCCTTACTCTCCGCCTACTTAGTGTGTAACAAAACTCGATGTACAACCCGAAAACTGGTGAATCTACATCGTGTTTGGAGACGATTGTGTAATATGACTTTTTAATCTGATCTAAAAAAAAATTTTTTTTTTCTTCCCACAAAAGTTTTCATAAACATCGCAGAATTAATTCTTATTAAAACGCGTTTTTAATTTTGTTTTCTTTATGGATAGTATTAATTTGACTAAATACATGATATTTGATAACAATTTTAAAAAAAAAAAATTTTTTTTTCTTACTCAATTTTCTCGAAAACTATGGGTCAAAAAAAATAAAAAAATTCTACAAAATCAACTCCATATATTATGTAGATTCACTGGTTTTCCGCTTGTACTTTACTGACATAATTTTCGAAAAAAGTTTTTTTTAGATTATTCTGCCAATCTCTCATGCCGTGTGTAATATTGGTGAATATTTATCATTTTATAATAAGAAACAATCTTATCTATCCGAGGTAAATTGAGTCAGATAAAGTATTAATCATTTGGAGCGGTTTATCTATCGTCATTTTCACATAAATAAAAGCAATATGTACATGGCATACAAAACTCGTAGTACAACCCGAAAACTGGTGAATCTACATCATATTTGGAGTCGAATATGGAATATGACTTTAGAATCTGAGCTTGAAAAAAATGTTTTTTCTTCTCACAAAAGTTTAAGCAAAATTGCACAAATTCTGATTAAAATACGGTTTTTTATTTTGTTTTCTTTGTGGATAGTATTAATTTGAATAAATAAATAATATTTGATAACAGTTTGCCAAAATTTTTTTTTAAAAAAATTATTGAAAAAAAAAAAAAAAAAAAACAAACAAATCGACTCCAAAATATATATGTAGATTCACTGGTTTCCCGCTTGTACATCGAATTTTGTTACATGTATTATTAAGATGTTTTAATATTTTGTTTGAAAACTTGTCTATTTAAAACATTAGACATGCATAATTAAGTTAGTATTCATAAAGATTTGGTTTGGTTTCCAAAATGGAAGCTGGAACACCAATAAAGTTTAAATAAATTAGCCAAATCCACTGCCACTATGCTACGAGGCTAAATAATTATTCAGTTATTATTATCAGAATCAAATTATACTAAATTTTAGGCTATCATTGAAAAACTGTTTGGTTGTGTGAGTTGTTGAGTGACATATCGTTGCGTTTGCAGCCGCATGACGTCGGGTTGTCTGTCTCCTTCCGAAATCCCCGACTCCCCGAGCCGCAGCCCCGTGCCGCGGTCCGACGCAGGAAACGGCCGCACGGAGCTTCGGCAAGCAGCCCGACACCTGCCCGCCGCAACCCATCAGTGAGTATAACTGAATAATGCCAAAAGATTGCAATCAAATGTGAAATATTTGTTATACTAATTCCAAGCGTTTATTTTACTTTTGACACATGGGCGCCTATAAAGTTCCGTAATTATTGACAAGCAACCATAGACCGAAAAATGCAAAACTTCATGTTTTTTTTCTTTACGATAGTGAAGCACACGTTCTTTAGCTCCGTTATTTATTGATATCGATGTTTATTGAGCCTACCTATGCTACAAGGATTATTCAAGTTGATTTTTTCCATGAAAAAATATAAAATGTGATTTAAATTAAAACCTATTTGTTTTTTTTTTCATTGTTTGTCGCGACACAGAATTTCTCAATTTACATTAGGACAATAAAAAATAGTCCTATGCATATTTGGGTTTTCTGTAGCTCCTGCACCCGACGACAAACTCCAATTAAGGAGTTTATCGGGACTGTATTTAAAGTTTGTTTTGTAAAGAAATTATGTATTTTTTGTAATATTTTTTATTGAATAAAGACTGTTAAAAAAAAAAAAGGTTTACGACAGCGCTTTCATAATGTAAACTCTGCTTTAAACGTCTGGGTATGTTTATAAACTAGAAAATGTTGAGCAAAAATAAAATATAAATGTGTTAAATTGATTAAAACTTCTTCATAAATAAAGTCAATTTTTATGAGAAATCGATTCGGTAACGCATTAGGACATCCCTAATCGATACATAATTGAACTGTCAAAAGTAAAATAAACGCTTGGAAATATATAACCTACTTTTTTCTCTGTTTATAAAAAAAACTAAAATCCTTTTTACTTGCATCTTAAACTTTGACTTTTTTCTTGAAATTGTAAATGGATTGTTTATGTTTTCAGATCGGTTGCGATCTGTATTTGAAGATGAGATGAACACGTTCCAATGTGAACATACTCCCATAGACTTCTCCACGGCCACAAGTCTCAGTTCACTCACCATTGATGATGAACCTACATCCAAGGTTTGTTTGTTTGTACATTTTTATTTAGCTATAAAAAAAATTCTTACAGCTAATATAATACTTTTTTTTTCATCTAAATATTTATAACTGATCACAATGATGCTTTTTATATCTTAATTTCGTATATACAGTGTAAGAAATAAAATCTCTTACGAATATTCCAGCAAGCGGTTCTATTCTTGTTACCATTCCAAATAAAAACCTCATGATTCCTGGTTGAATAAGGTAACTGCAATACGTTATTCTTGATATAACTGCAATACGTTATTGTTGTATCCAAAATTTATGGCTCAGAAACTTTGCAGTATTACATTAGTATTTTACTAGAGTTCCTTCTGAATTAATTTAATCTGTTTATTTGTTTGACAGTCTCGGTAGTTCATTATACCTTTTGAATCCTTTGTACATTATGCTGTTCTGAGTTCATGTCTTAGATCTATTGATTGTCTTTAAAATTATTTTTAATTCGGGTGTTATACTCATGGGTGTTGCGGTTAAAACTGAACCTTTGTCATAAAACAATCTGGTAATAAACCATTTAGCATTTTATGAATAAACACCATTGTATTTAAATCAATCTTTTCTTTCACGTATATCTACCCAAGATCTTTCAACATTTTCTTAATTTTTTAATATCTGTTACGCTTCAGAATTATTCTCATTGCTTTATTTTGTATTTTCATTTTATAATTTATTTATTTATTTATGAAAAAAAAATCATTTTAAATACATAACAAGCAGTAAAAATAAGTGACAGAACATTAAATTGGTAAAGCTAAGACAGTTATTATGCCCACTTTATATGAGACAGTTTCTTGTTCAGAAAACTACACAGTTTCTTGTTCAGAAAAACTGTGCAGTCTGTCAAACTTCTGTCAAAAGACACGCTAATATGTGTGTTTTTTGAAACGCGATTGTAAGTTATTATCGTATGTTTGCTCTCAGGAAATTGTATATTTAGCTAATTATGTATATATGTTATTGTTTTTTTACGTATTTAAAAGCATACAATAAACCAATGTCTATTTAAACGTTTACATAAAAAACATTGACTGTCATGTCAGCTTAAATCTGACACTAGCACACAGTTTTTCATGCAGTTTTACCTTTATACGGGACCGTTTTCAGACTGCACAGAAAACTGTGTAGTAAACTGCGCCATATAAAGATAGCTTTAGAATAAAATGTGGACACACTCAAGACAGGATTGGGGTCTACTTCAGTGAATGTTTAAATCTTGATAGACTTACACCGAACAAGTCCAGATCCCGTCTTGAGTTTACAATACAACACAAACGAGACAATGGGGCATGAAAACCATAGTTAGTTTTGTGGTGACTAAGGAACAGCACGTCATTATTTTCAACCTACGGACTGGAATGCAAAAAGTCACCTGAGTCAGTAAAGATGGTGCATCTATCATGCATTTGAACATTTTTAATTAAAAAAGAAATCTATATTTTCGTCTCATTTTACAAGGCATCAGGTTCTCGGCGTCCTGGTCGTCCACTGTTGACAACTCGTGGCCAACTTGGCCTAGAGGCTGTTTATGGAATCTATATGCTCCACATAGGGAGTGGTTTGATGATTACAATGATGATAATGATGATAATTTACCGATGAAATAAAAACCCTCTGACATTTTGTCGTCCATCTTACAAAAAGACGTAACTTGATTTCGTTTTTTTTTTTTTTTTAATTAGGTTCATTCTATTCATGTAAGAAAGCCAATGTCTGATGAAAGTAAGTAAAATGTAACGGTGTTCCAGGTGATGTACCGCGGGCTGCACGGACCGGGGGTGGGGAGCAGCGCCCCGGACACGCCCCCCGCCTGCCCCCCGGGCCGCCTGTCGGGGCCCGGCACCGCCGACGGCAGCGAGCGCGGCGACGACATCCTGGCCGCCTGCATCAACACGGGAATACAGTCCAAGTAAACATCGCAACCTGTATTATATTGTTACCGTGAATACTGTACTGCAGTCCTTTAGGCAATATAAGTACATAGCATAGCAACAATTAAGTGCACAACACAATGTACAAACTAAATTTCTGAAGAAACAAGCATTGGAAATGTTTATGTTGTGTGGTGTAAGTGTTGGGATATAGGTTCTGAATATTTAAGCCCGGGAGACATTATAATAATATTATCATTATAATAATAATAAATCAGCGTTACCCAGCTTTCGCTTTTAGCAGAGAGTCGAGTCGTTACATGGGTCCAAGTCGTGAAACCTTTTATATTTTGAAAAAGTATAATATGTTGTACTGTGGTACGTGTGTGGAGTGTGGTGGATGTGTTGGAAATAGGTTCTGAATATTTAAGCCCAGGAAACGAGTTGTTATTATTATAATGAATTAGCGTTACTCAGCTTCCATTTATCTATTTGTTTATTAGTAACAATATCAGTTAATAAAAAAATTGACATATTGAAAGCGTAAAATCTTGCTGATTTCAATATTGGAAATTCTGTTCTTGAAAGATATGTCATTATTGTTTTCAAATCTTGAAACAAAAATGAATACACATCCGTTTTGTATTTTCTTATCGTTCAAAGGGACATTTTATTTATTTATATCTCCAAAATATTGCATATTTTTATTTGGTCTAAAAGTATTTTCTTGCCTCTAGGATCAAAACACGGACATCGAGTGGCCTGAACCCATCCGGTTCTGGCCTGGGACGTATGTCACCAACTATTATGCACCAAAAATCACTTCAAATTCCATCACAAGGTATGTATTCAAATTATTGCACAGTTATCCATTGTAAAATCAAAATAATAAAGTAAAAAATGTGTAATGATATTAAATGAGGTCATTACAAACAAAGAGAACAACCTCCATCTGTCACTGAGGCTCATAATCGCTTAAAACTGATCTTAGACCAGTCAATATAAATAAGTTTGTATAGAGTAGGTTGCATTATTTGCACTTCGGGGAATAATTTTAGAATATAAAAGATAAATACTTGGAATACATTATTGACAATTATCCCCGATTTCTAATAAATACTGTCTTAATACATATTAAATTTAGTAAATGTAAAATAGCAAATTTAGGTATTTCTCAGGTTTCAACTCCCATAAAAATACAAAATCACATAAAATGCTTAGTAAAAATAGTTATATAAAAACCAATTTAATATAAGGTGACATTTAATAGTTTTTTTACAATTTGGTTCATTGGAAGAGCGACGGAGGAGAGGGGATTTAATTGAAACTTACAAGATACTAAATGATTACTACGACTGCCCCCTGCACGAGATGTATCAGCTAAATCCCAACACCAACCTACGGTGCCACAACTGGAAGCTCTATCGCCCCCAATTCCACCTCAACCCTAAGAAAAACTTCCTACCCAGTAGGGTGGTTTCAGACTGGAACAAATTGCCAGGCCTAGTTGTCCTCTCCACTACGGTCAACCAGTTCAAAAACCGTTTGAATGCAGAAGGCAGACAAGAAGAAGTACAAAAGTTATAGGCGCGCCAGCAAAAGCTGCCTGCCTATAATAACAATAATAACAAACAGTAGACTGACTTTACACTCCATCAATTCCAGACGGCGACGCCTTTGTCACCTACTGCACAGAGGACACGCCCGCCCTGCTGTCCAAGGCCGGCAGCCACTCGGACCTGTCGGCGCTGTCGCTGCTCGGGGACGGCGAGGAGGGGTCGGGCCGCACCGCCCGCGACTACTCGGACGACAGCTCCAACATCAGCGGGGACAACGGGAACCTGCTGGCCGAGTGCATCCGCTCTGGGATGCCGAAGGTAAACCATATTTTATCGGGCATATCTACACTAATATTTCTCACATATATATTTTTTACACTTAGCCCTAAATAACTTTAAATTTTGTTAATTTTTTAATTCATCTGGCATCTCCTCATACATGTTGATGCTCTAATACATGAGACAATTCTGTGACATAGTTTTTCTTTTCTTTTCTAATCTTATATTTTTTGAACCTCTTGTTGCATATTTATGAAAAAAGTCATTGTTTTTTAATTTGTTTTGCATATATCTTGGAATTATCCCTTTAACAATTTTGTTAATTTCATTAGCAACATTATATTTAATTCTTTGGTCTACTGACATAATATTCAAGACTTTAATCATTTTTTTAATGTTTGTTCTTCTACTGCACTTCAATAAGATTCGCATTGCTTTGTTGCAGAATTTGTAATTTAAACATTCACTGAAGTAGACCCGATCTTGTCTTGAGTGTGTCCACATTTTATTGTAATTCTTATTGTCTATACGATTTATAATGTTCTGACACTTTATTTACTGCTTTTCGTTATATTACCGTCTATCAAAAAATATAAAATTAAATCATTCACAACGCTTTTATATTTTTTACCAGAATATCGAGGAAGATTACCAAGGGCCGGTGCGTGGTCTGCCGATCCGGCAAGACATTTCAACTAGAATTGATCATCCTAGACTTGCTCAGGTAAATTTCAAGCTAATCCAGTTTTTCAATTATCTCAACAGGCCAGAAGGCTAAATTCAAAAGAAAATAGCTTTAAATAACATAATAGGATTAAGAGCATACCACACCACATGACTCGCGGCCGCTTGTCCATACAAGCGTATTCCTCGATTTTCTCCCTGGAATTTAACATTAGGGCAATGATTTTTAATGGTTGAAGAATTTGTATATTTGGAAAGTATGTTTACAAGAGACGGAAATGTGGATAAAGACATTGAGAGAAGGGTTAGTGCCGGAAACAGAGTTAATGATGCCTTGAAATCAATAGTGGCAAATAAGAACTTATCGAAAGAAGCAAAATTGGCAGTATTCAACGGAGTTCTGGTACCAACCCTTATGTATGGTAGTGAAGCGTGGTGTTGGAAAAAGAAGGATGAAAGTAGACTGAATGCTGTTGAAATGCGATCTCTTAGGCGAATGTGTGGTAAGACTATGAATGATAGGTGTTACAAATGTCGAAATTAGAGCAGAGTGCAAGGCTGAGATAAGCATTATCGACAAAATTAAGAAAGGGCTTTTACGATGGTTTGGTCATGTGGAGCGAATGAGTGATGAAAGAACGGCTAAAAGAAGTTTAAATGCAAGTGTGCCTGGATGTAGAAGCCGCGGAAGGCCGAGAAAGACATGGCATGACCAAGTACGCCAAGTACTTGAAAGTGGTCGTGTGAAAAGTCGGAATAATCGGCGTATGTGCATGAGAAGATGTATGAATGCAGAGGAAGCAAAGGAAGTCTGTCAGGACAGAGTGGTATGGCGTTCTATCCTCTCTGCCTAATGGCGTGATGGTTAGTTAGTTAGTTAGTTAGCAATGATTTTTTCACACTTTTTGGATATCGACCAGATGCGTGTTTGTATCGTCTTATTTTTATAATAATTTATTTATCTCCTTTGACATATAAAATATTAAAAAATTAGACAATGCAAACACGCATCTAGTCGATATCCATAATGTGTTAAAAAAAACATAGCTATAATGTTAAATTGCAGGGAGAAAATCGAGGAATACGTTTTTATGGGAAGCGGCCGCGAGTCACGTGGTCTGGTATGCTCTTAAGGTGATTTCTCATTGAAATCATATCGCCAACTGCCATAATAATAAAATGAGTGTTGTTACAGAGTGTCCTCCCCGCGTACCTGATGGCCCAAGACGAGGTGGAGAGCTACGCCATCGAGGGGAGCCCCTTCCAGCACTCCCTGTCCTCCAGCCTGTCAGACCTCACCATCGACAGTACTGGGTCCCAGGCCAGACTCCTAGCCAACAAGTAAATATATTCTCAATGTCCTCTGTACTTACAATTTACACGTTTTAGAAGAAAATAGATTTAACAACATTTTAAATGTGTTGTGTGAAACTTGTAGACAAATTACTGGATTATACCCATAATTTACTATACCAATTCCAAGCGTTTATTTTACTTTTGACAGTTCGATTATGTATCGATTAGGGATGTCCTAATGCGTTACCGAATCGATTTCTCATAAAAATTGACTTTATTTATGAAGATCTAGTTTATAAACATACCCAGACGTTTAAAGCAGAGTTTATATTACGAAAGCGCTGTCGTAAACCCTTTTTTTTTAACAGTCTTTATTCAATAAAAAATATTACAAAAAATACATAATTTCTTTATAAAAGAAACTTTAAATACAGTCCTGATAAACTCCTTAATTGGAGTTTGTCATCGGGTGCAGGAGCTACAGAAAACCCAAATATGCATAGGACTATTATATTGTCACATAGGTAAAAACAATCCTATGCATACGTACCTTTTGGATGGTGTCCAACTTAAACCTGTTAAGCATCAAAAAGATCTTGGAATAATAATTTCAATGGATTTGAAGTGGGAAGCTCATATCACATCTATCGCTAAGAAAGCAAAGTCCATCATTTATCTGATTAAAAAGGCATTCCAAAACATTAATCCAGAAACATTCCTTAAAATATACAAGACATATATAAGACCACTATTGGAATATGGATATCAAGTATGGAGTCCCTACTTCATTAAAGACATCGAACTACTGGAAAAAGTCCAAAGATATGCTACAAAAATCCCCAAATTATTGAAAAATATGCCATATCACGGTAGATTAATAGCACTAGGACTTACATCATTGGAAGAGCGACGGAAGAGAGGGGATCTAATTGAAACTTACAAGATACTAAACGATTACTATGACTGTCCCAACACCAATCTACGGGGCCACAACTGGAAGCTCTATCGTCCCCAATTCCGCCTCAACCCTAAGAAAAACTTCCTTCCTAGTAGGGTGGTTTCAGACTGGAACAAGTTGCCAAGCCTAGTTGTTCACTCCGCTACGGTCAACCAGTTCAAGAACCGTTTAGATGCAGAAGGCAGACAAGAAGCAGTACAAGAGATATAGGCGCACCAGCAAAAGCTGCCTGCCTATTATATAATAATAATAATAATAATTGTCGTAATGTAAATTGAGAAATTCTGTGTCGCGACAAACAAAGAAAAAAAAACAAATAGGTTTTAATTTAAATTACTTTTTATATTTTTTCATGGAAAAAATCAACTTGAATAATCCTCATTGCATAAGTAGGCTCAATAAACATCGATATCGATAAATATCGGAGCTAAAGAACATGTGCTTCACTATCGTAAAGAAAAAAAACATGAAGTATTGCATTTTTTGGTCTATGGTTGCCTGTCAATAATTACGGAACTTTATAGGCGCCCATGTGTCAAAAGTAAAATAAACGCTTGGAAGAGAGATATAGTCAAATATATAAGCAAATTACTTGAAGAGAGACATATTCAGGCGTCTTCTATTAAGTAATTAAACTCGGATGAGTCTTACCTACACCAAAAAGGTTGAGAGCCAAATGCTTGCAAATTTTCTCAACAGATGTCACCAGAGAGAGAAAATGTCGGCGGTGCTGCCATCTTGCAGTGGGTGGGTCTCCACAAGAACAATGATAATGGAAAATTTCCATAGACATAGATTTTAGCATACAATTTTAAGCCATCACCATATGTCAACAAACTCTATGATTTTGTTCCCGAGCATTTTTAGTTTATTATGGTTTTCCTTATTTTAGTTCGGGAAGAACAGAATCATCAGCTAAGAAGATTACCCTCGAGAGAGGAGGAAGATCCGGGTCAGATGTTTCCCCTCACTTCTCTCCTGCCGGCTCCCTCAGTTCTGTGGAGCTCGGCTCTGACGATGGTCGACTCTTGGACATGGCCATACAAGCTGGAGTTCCTAAACATAAAGGTAAAATGGCAGATTCCTATTCTGGCAGATTTATAAATAATTTCAGTTTATTATATTATTTATTATACTTTATGTTGAATTCTTCTTTCAGATGGCCAAAGCTACATGAGTGATTGTGGCTTCAAGATAGCCAAAAGCCCATCGTTATTAGAACAGAAAAAGAGCCAGGATTCTTGCACTCTGGATGAGAAGTCAGAAGACCACATTACTGTTCTTACGAGACATGACTCCTTGAGTTCCCTCAGCGTGGATTCTCTGGGCTCTAATGAAGGAGAAAAGGCCCTGTTCGAGCAGTGCATCAAGTCGGGCATGCCCGAACCTCGTGCCAGCCGTAAATGGGACGATATTCATTCCAAAACTCTGGACAAAAATTTCAAGGCTCGTTCTGCCGATAGGAACAATTCGGACCTGCCCAAGAACCATGTCCGTAGTCACAAGTCACTGGAGAGGAATAAGGAGGATCGCAAGAGCAAACAGATGCAGCGAGACATCGAGTTCGAGAACTTAGTAGCTGCGGGAGCATTCCGAAACTGTACCCCGAAGTTAACAAAAACTGAAGAAGACATGATGGATAGAGCGCTCTTAGAAGAAGCCATCTACTGTGGGATGCCCAAAAAAAGGGACAAAGGAAATGCGGTGGATTATAGAAGTGACATTTATTACAAGTCTACTTTCGACGATCGCCATCTGAACGCTGGCTATTCTCCGAGGAAAGACTCGTTAAATTCGGACGGTTCAAAAAACGTCCAAGTGACGTCTGTTGTAGCCGACAACGGTCCGAGCCGTTCTCTCTGACGAACACGAGCGCTCTTCGGGCGACATCAGACGTAAAGACTGCGGTGGAAGTCGGAAGCACCGCAAGAAGCACCGCTGGAACCCTCAGCAGCGACACCTCTCCTATCAGCATCACCCGCCATCGCCGCATCTCCCTCCCTCGGATGGAGCCCCCGCCTCCCTCCTGCAGTGGGGCGCACACCTCTCCCTACAGCCCCACGACGAGAGGTGGGTCTGAGCTCCAGCCTGACCAAGTAGACGGCGATACTGTTTCCAAGAGCTTGGCGGAAGGAACTGATCCGTTTCACGATTCCGTTTTTGACCGATCCAACGAATGCCGGGCTTTGGATACCAGCAACTTTTTAGACAATACATTTGATTCCAATCTCGATCGCTCCAATGAATCTTGCGCGGATGCTTTTTAAATGAATTCGAATTATCTATGGATGGCTTGGCTGACGATATCCAAAACAAAATTGATTTAGAAACGTCTCAAATGCTCGCTAGTTCAAAAACATTAGTACAATCTGCAACCTTGTGTTCGTCTTTGAAACCTACGGAATGTAATGAAGTCGAAGCAACATTAATGGAAAGCCCAACTGACAAGCGTACAGATAACACATCTTCGGGGAAATTAGGAAAAAGTTTCAAAAAACAGAGCAGCACAGATACATGGAATGAAAATACTTGTCCAAATGATATTTCCTTCCCGACAGTCAGCGGCTCAGTCCCCATGATAACTTCCTTCAAAAGTGATTTTGGAGATGAAGTTACTTGTGCGGGAACTTTACCCGACTTACTAGAAGAAAGTGTCGTCCTCGGAGATGGAACCAACCAACCCGATCTAACTAATCAGTTAGTCAATAACTTCCTCAGTAAGTCCCCGGAAGAAGAAAATAATGTACATTATTCCACCAGTATATCATCTAAACCTACAGACGTTAATCAGTTGTGTAAGGCTGTAGAAAACATTACTATAAGCAACATGCCTAATACCGATATATCTCAAGGCTCTGCACTTCCCAAAAACTCTAATTTAAATTCAGCTCACAGCGTAGCACATGAAACAGACCCGTTGAGAGCTGTTAGAGAAAGCAGCTACGATTACTCTTCGTGTTTAACAGAAAGTGGTAATTCTTTACACTCATTGGATTTGGACAATGTTAAGCCGCCCTCGCACATGGGCAGCTTAGTCTCCCTAACCCACAGTATGTCGGGAAATTGGGAGGACAATCTAGATAAAGATAAAGTACACAGCAGTTTGACCAAGAGAAACATAAATAAGATGCAAAGGAAGAAATCTCTTCCCGTGGGATTGATGATAAAAAGAGCTCTGGGATATTCTCATAGCAACCAAGGTAGTTCTGAGAATTTAGACTGCGCTATTAGCAACCTGGAGAATGTTAAGCCTCCATCGGAAATGGATGATGTTTTCGATATGGAAAACAGCATGATTTCAGTTGCGAGTATTGTGTCCGAGGTAGCTGACACCAACGACGACGACTCCTCCACCATCATTTTCGATTTCAAACAACCGATTAATGGTTTCCATCTAATAAGCAACCTTCCCGCAAATTTGGATATCGAAAACATAAATCCCCCCTCGCTGTTTGATGAAATGACCGAATCTACTCTCGAAAATGACTTTCGACGACGGAGACGACTGTTTGACCCACACCTTGGCTCACTGTCCGGATATTCCTTCTGGCTCGGAATCCGGTACTCCGGTCGCTTCTGACTTCTGTAGCAGCGCAGAGTCAACTCCGAAAAAAAGTAAATCAAGTAATAAAAAGTATTTGACCCCCAAACAAAAAAGACAACTGGCTAGAGATAGATATAAAACGTACACTATAGCTGCTGAAATGGCAATTAGAGAAGAAGAATCTCGTAAGAAGGTTTTAGAAGGAGTGGCGGCGACATCCACTGAGATTCTCAATGTTCAGTGTGAAAATGTTCCTGAGCCTAGTTCCGAAACTAAAGAAAAAAGAACCCGATCTAATCCCAAACAGAGAAGGCAAGAAGATAGGGCGAGATACCAAACACAAACTGTGAATATTTCTAACTTGAGTCTTTCCAGTAGTCCGGTTGAACAGATCACACCTAAAGTAGTCAAGGATCCTGAAATCGAGGAACTCAAGAGGCGATTAGAAGCTAAGAAAAGTATGAAACAAAAACGCCTCGACAATGCAGACAGGTATAGAACACGAACCCTCGATGAAACTATTATACCAAATGTACAACCCACTCCTCCCCACCCTGATATTCCTAACAGAACCTCTATCCCCAAGCCGAGTTGCTTTTCCCAACAGTTTGATATTACGGAATACAGTCAGCCACAAGAAACAACCGAGGAATCCTTTACCGTCGATTTAGATTGCGAAACTATGAGCCTCGTTTCCATCGAAGACGATTCTGAATTAAATTCATTAAGGATGAAAACTTTCACAAAGAGTTTTAGAAATTATTTGCCAGTTATAGAGAGTCCTACGGCGGTGGATAGGTGTATGGAAAAGAACTTGAAAAACATGAATCACAACTCTATGCTGATAAGTACTAGTGAATTAAGAATGAATGATATCCACGTGTGTAACGGGGACTTTAACAGCATAGAGTGCGATCAGAACTCTGGTACTGAAAGTGCGGACCAAAATCAATACTCCGATTCTGAAGTAGAAACACCGCTAGTAAAGGGAAAACCAAAAATCGTTAAGCCCGGACGCGACCCGAGTGCAGATTCCAACGAGTCACTAGAAATTGAGGACACTATTCCTAAAACTATTAGAGGAAGAAGAAAAGCCCTTTATGTATCGCCTTACAAGAGAAATGGATCCGCACCGAGGAAGAGTCCCGCCAGGAACACTTTAACAGTCAAATCCTCTAAAGGGACCATTTCATCAAAGCTTACCAACGGTGTCACTAGCAAAGTTCAAAATGTCAAAACACCTTCCGTAATAACCAAGGTCTCTCATGTATCTGTTAAAAGTACAGTAAGTTTAATTAATAAAAATAATCCTACGGTGTCTAAAAACAAACTAGTAGCCCCACCAAAAAATAAATCACCTGTTAATGATTCCGATACTGTGTCGCCCAGGCTTCCTTTAGTCCGGCAAGGTACTTTCACTAAAGAAGAGATTTCTACTGTTTCTCCACCGCCACTGGTGAATAAAACTTTAGAAAAGAAAGCGAGCCCTGCTCTAAACTAGCCAAACCAGGAACCATTGTGAAAGCTGTAGTGAATACATCTCCCTCTCGTTTACCTCAGCCCCCGTCGAAAGTCAACTCTAAAGCAAATGTA
>JAGVSP010003944.1:0-41861 GCA_022494985.1 Micrasema minimum
TAGTTTATCGCAGTTGTTTGTGACGCGTATTATTAATATTTTATATTATTACCTTCATGTAATGAAATGATCAAGAATCACTGCACTTGGTGTACCGATGCAGTGCCCTATTCACCATTGGGTGCGGATAAGAGGACTTAATTGTAGAGGCAGTGTGACGCGTATATGACGTTAATCATTAAAATTTCTTCGATAATTTACCGATTGCCGATACGCGTCATAAATACAATAATTATCAACATTTAGATTCGTTTGTGATCACATTAGTGCTGATCCGAAACTTTTATAGCACTATTTTGTCGATGGCCAATGCTTATTATAAGAGTGCGTACATTTAAAAAATTAAGGTATTTTTAAAATTGACATATAGACGCCCCTGAGGAGGTGTTTTTTTCACGAAATTACTAAATTAATTTGGTAGGTACACCACACCTAAAAAAACGTTCATATTTTTTGTTGATTTTTTTTGTTGGAAATTCTTTTTTTTTTTTTTTAAACTTGAAATTTTAGTTTAAAAGCTGATTTTATACAGTAAGTTGGTTCATAATAACATAAAAAATGTATTAACGTGCCAAATACGAAGAGTTTCTGCTTTATTAATTAATGTAAATCACTCTTTACAACATGTCATTTTTTTAATGATAGTATTTGTTTGAACCAAGTCCCATATAAGCTATATCAGACTTGATTGATAGAAATTCTTAAATTACGAACTGTCATTTAAATCAAGCTATTAGTTAATATACCGTAATGAAATCTTGGCGGAACAACGTAAAAACGTGCGTTGTCTACAATTATAAATTAATGTTTACATCAATTTATTTTAATTCCACAAAAATTCCAAATTTGTTATAATAACCTATGAATATTAGATTAAATTACACTACAAGTGCAGTAAGACCAGCCTGGGATAATATTATGTAAATAAGTACAAGCTTATAATTTTATTTTTTTAAACGAACAAATTAATTGTATACTTCATGGGCAAATTCCATGCTAATGAAATATGAATTCCTTTTTTCTTGAATTTTAAAAATTACATATATTATTTAAAAAACAATTTATCCAAATGTCATACGGGGTTTTTTATATCGCTATCGGCATAACTGTACTATGTTTTTTTTTTTTAGTACCGTTAAATTTAATTAAAGCAGGTACACATTCCATTTTTCTTTGTTTTATGTATATGGCCACCCTGCGCACTATGGCAATAATGTCAAAAGTAAATTTCAATCAACATGGCGTCGCAAGAGTTGACTCCGATAGAAAAAAAAAATAATAATGTTTTCGGTACTTCTCCCGCGTAAAGACGACGTCAGATCGCCAGTTTCTTCAAATAACATAAATGTCGTGTCATTAAATTCCCCCTGCTCTAGGGAAAGTAACAGGAAACGTGATGTGTGCCACGAACTGACGCAAATAATGGCGTCCAATTCTCATAATTCGCCAGAGTGTAAACGAGACGATTCGTTGCAGACGAAACATGAAAGTGTTTGTTCCTACAGCAAGAAGGAGGCTAGTGATAGTGGGAAGCGTCGGAGAGTCAACCACGACTACAGGAAATTGTCCAATATGGGTTACAGCAACTCCGGTACTCCGGGGACAAAATCCCAACCTGTGTCGCCAAATAATGAGATAAAAGGTACTTATTTCTCTTCAATTTCATCACAAAACCCCATTCAATACTTGCGCAAATATAAACACTATTTTGTACATATTTTATCCTCTAAATCTCGTGAAAATTCGTTCCCGTGCTATCTTCATCTTATCAGTTAGTGGGCGAATATGCCTTGTACATTTTCTACCAAATTAAAATTGCATTATCTTAACCTACTTTTACAGATCAATGCCCGATCTTTGTCATATCACGTACAGCTAGACACAAAACAAAAAAGTAACAATTTCTCTTGTCAAAATTAATAATAATAATATTGTTTAGTTTTCATAATTAATTTGTTGGGCATCAATACCAGTGCTTTTAACATAAATATTTTTAGTGGTTCCTCTCAGTTTTTAATGGGGTTTTAACATTAAAGCAGAGAAAGTGACTTTTAAAATGTATATGTTATTGTATACATTGAGATTCAAGTCAGAGTATTATTGAACTGGAGTTTTTGATTTCTGCCCAAATCCACCGTGGCCCTCTGGCTACCAAAATCCGATGTATCGGCTTTCGGTACTCTAGTGAGAAATGTCAGATCTGATGTCATGATTTACAAAAGTATGAGATACATTTTGGACAGTTGTTAGGGATTCCGAGAAATACTGGATCCTCATAAAAGTATCAGGTATCATTTTGGACAGGATTCCTTCAGGATTTATGTTTATATCGCGGTATTTCTAGCATAGTCCTTGTAGCAACCCTTCTATCTTCAAAGTCCTCTGTGAGCCAGAATAACGGAGCCTAAACAGCACCCAGCTCTAAGCTCAGAGTTCTCCGCTGCGGGCCCTGCCAACTGGAATCAACTCCCCTCACATTTAAGACAAATTCTGAATCCTCTTTTATGGTGTGACTGTAGACGAGTGACTTTGCATGAGGACTAGTCCATTGCTAAATCCATAGATATGACAAGGTGCAGAAAAAGAGTCGTAGCGGGGAATCGGGGACACGGTATAAATGGGTCCAAGTATAATGATATGATAAATAAAATTGTTTATAAAAATAAAGATGGCAAACACAATTTTTTAATATTATATTATTCAATAAAATCTAAGCTATCTTAACCTACTGTATAAATTTCAATGTAAAATTAAATAACTTTGTATAACAGGTTGTGACAGTACTCTTTTATGAGGTTAAATCCCTCACCTCAGTATTAGCACGTCACACTTTTGGTATGTTCTGTCTGTTTTGGTATTTTTGAATCCAACCAATCACAGCTTAGCCCATTTCTATGCTGTACTCTATAATCCAGAGAGTAAAAACTTGAAATTAGAACAGATCCCCCTCGTCTACTTAAGTCACACCTTTTTTTACTTAAATTAATGAGAAATTTTGAATTTTTCACTTATTTAAAAATTTGCAGCAGTTGGTAGAAATACCTTTCCCGCCAAATATGATTCGATACAAATCACAATCGCCAAAAAATGCTTCTAATGCAACATTGCAAATTAGAATGTTTACAATTCAATACGTATACTTACACATACAAGTTCAAGGTCTCCATATATTATTATTGCTTACTTGCAAGTATAGCAGATTGTTCTACCCAACATAATAACAATGTCATTACTAAGCACCTATTTAAAATGATGTAATTTTAATATTGGCTATTCTACTATCGTCCATTCTTTCTTCTTCTTTCTCTTCTCCACCTGACAACATCCTGGACTGAACAATCAAATTTGGGAGTTTCTAATCCTGTCCCTCGGGAGTTTTCCCGGCGATAGATCAGATTTGGTCTTTCAAATACTTGCACTTGATCATGCCGTGTCTTTCTCGGCCTTCCCCGGCTTCTACCATCCAGGAATACTGCATTAAAACTAATTTTAATATTGATTTTTCGAATATCCATTTGCGAACAATGAAGAAATTATGTTTAAAGTCTCCTCTTCACAAGTTGCTGTTTCAGGAGTTATGAGTTTTGAAGTTTACGCTGACGATATATTACATTTTATCGGTCATCCTCGACTTCTACACCCAGAATCAAATACCTTCGATTAATAAAGCGTTGTGAAATAGCCGATATAGTTTTCCTATCAAAAATAGCCTCTGGAGCAATAGACTCTCCGGAACTACTATCTAAACTTTCCATAAATATTCCCCGTAAAACCCTTCGTAACAACCCTCTTCTTTATACCCCTCTGGTACATACTAACTATAGAAAAAATTCGTATATATGGCGAGCGTCCAATAACTTTAATAAAATATCTAAAACATTGAATATAGATTTATTTGAGAATAACCATGGTGATGTGCGGCGTTTGCTCTCCGAGTGAAATCACACTTTGTTGATCACATTTTGTTGAGTTAGCATTTTTTTTTTCTTTCTTTTGTAACTTTTAACTCACACTTTTTTTTTTTTTTTTTTTTTTTTTTTCTAATGGTAAAAGAAATATTTGAGCTCTTATGATATACTCAAATATTTCAATTTCGGGCTGCTTTCAAATAGTCGGAAATAACTGTGCCAGAAAGCAGGAAACAGGTTGTGCTGGAGTGGGATTTGAACCTAGAGATTCTAATCCGGAATCCTCGAATCTACCACTAGACCACAACCCGGTTCGTAACTTTAATGTATATATAATTTATTTGTAGTAATCTTACGATGAGAATATTTTAGTTTCTTTTTTACCTATTTTTGTTACTACCTGTGAAAACCTCTAATTGGTCTACTCTGTTTTCTTTAAATGTTTATTATAATAATTATTTGACTGTTGGTTTTCCTATAAATAAATAAATAATATTTACTCCTCTGTTTCAGGTCGCAAGCGAAAGCGTGACGATGAGCCAGAAGACACCTCCAAAGCGGACTCCCCTTCCAGCAAGCTTCTCCGCAGGCTGCCAGCGTGGCCGGTCTTCGACTCGGGAGGATTCGGTTGCCACATTTCACCGTCGCAAACCAAAAATCAAACATACAACCAACCGCAACAGGCGTCCATACAAAACCTGTCCATCAACGCAGTTGTTGACATGCTGATCGACATCGTAACAGAATTAGACTCTTCCATCAAGCAAAGAAAGTTAAACAACGTGTTTTTTGTTCACTCTTCAGTCTTTAAAACACTTGGATCCGTCACCAAACAGCTTTGCTTGATAAATTCATTCCTCCAGACCGTCACGTATAAGTTCCGGTACCCTAAAGTGTCGCGTTCGAATGTGATTTCCGCTCCGACGTCGCGCGGCGAGCGGCTGTTCTTCTCCGGCCGCGGCGGCTCCGTGAGCGCCGTCCGGTTCACGCCGGTCCCCAAGATCCGGCAGCTGCCGTGCTACGGGAACCTGGAGATGCCGGCGCGCGCCAAGCAGGAGAGGACGGCCATCGTGAGCGGGAACTGCGTGCGCGGGGGAGGAAGCGCCACGCCGAGACGCAGAGCGCTGCCGTCAAGGCGGAGATCAAAACGGAGGACGATGAATACATGCCCAGTAAGGAGATCGCGAGAGCCACTGTTGAGGAACTCGTGAAAAGAGGTAACCTATGCTGTTTAAAATATTATAACTAACTAACTAACCATCACTCCATACCACTCTGTCCTGACAGACTTCCTTTGCTTCCTCTACATTCATACATCTTCTCATGCACATACGTCGATTATTCCGACTTTTCACAAGTCCACTTTCAAGTACTTGACGTACTTGGTCATGCCATGTCTCTCTCGGCCTTCCGCGGCTTCTACATCCAGGCGCACTTGCATTTAAACTTCTTTTAGCCGTTCTTTCATCACTCATTCGCTCCACATGACCAAACCATCGTAAAAGCCCTTTCTCAATTTTGTCGATAATGCTTACCTTAGCCTTGCACTCTGCTCTAATTTTGACATTTGTACACCTATCATGCATAGTCTTACCACACAGAGATCGCATTTCAACAGCATTCAGTCTACTTTCATCCTTCTTTTTCCAACACCACGCTTCACTACCATACATAAAGGGTTTGGTACCAGAACTCCGTTGTGTACTGCCAATTTTGCTTCTTTCGATAAGTTCTTATTTGCCATTATCGATTTCAAGGCACCATTAACTAAAATTGTGTGTTACATTAAAGATTATATTATTAACCATAGACCTCTCATACAAACGTCTTTGTTTTACGGATAGAATTGATAATCTGTGCCATTTCTGCTAATTTTTGTTAATTTTATTTATTTCCTTCACTTTATTTATCATATGCTAGCTGAACCCGACCACGCTTCGCTGTGGCTTAGTCTGATATCATTATTATTCCTAATTGTATAAATTTATGTAACATTGGCTAAAATTGACAAAATGGCGGCGCTGCATTCAGCACTTTTAACTATGACAAATAAAACGCATGGAAAGTTCCGTTTTTGTTAGAACTTCCCAATGAAAAGTATTAAGAAACGCTCTTCTGCTAAAATGTAATGTTCTGGAAACATTTTGAGTCAATCCATTGATTACTTTCCGAGATTTGCTGTCATTTGCTGTACGGAACATAAATGTATAGATGATACCACCTCTTGCGATAATTTATTACGACCTATCACGGATTGGATGTCCTTGTTATTAACATAGATGTGTTTCTTTCTATCTGCAGAGGCGTCCTCCCAGCTGGGCCACGACGCGGGAGCGGCGGGCTGCCGCCGCTGCCGGCGCCGCGCGCGCGTGCGGCGCTGCTCCATCGGCGTGCAGTGCCGGCGCCAGCACGACGCGCCCGACGGCTGGGCGCCGCTCGCCGCTCACCACCTGGCGCCCCACAACCTCAAGTACCACAGGTGAGCCCCCACGCCCTGAGAGACACGCGACCCTTCCCAAACAAGAATTTAACATTAGAGCAATGATTTTTTCACACATTTTAGATAATTAAGAAAGGTCTTTTACGTTGGTTCGGTCGTGTAGAGCGAATGGATGATGAAAGAACGGCTAAAAAAATATATGATGCGACTGTGCCTGGATGTAGAAGTCGAGGAAGGCCGAGAAAGTCATGGCATGATCAAGTAAAACAAGTGCTTGAAAGTGGGCATGTAAGAAGTCGGAATAATCGACGTGCGTGCATGAGAAGATGTATGAATGTGGAGGAAGCAAGAGAAGTATGCCATGACAGAGTGGTGTGGCGTTCTATCCTCTCTGCCTACCCCTTCGGGGAAACGGCGTGATGGTTAGTTAGTTAGTTAGTTTTAGATATCGATATATAGAGTAAATAAGACAATACAAGGACTTGCATCTTACAAGATACTAAATGATTGCTATGACTGCCCCCTGCACGAGATGTATCAGCTGAATCCCAACACCAACCTACGGGGCCACAACTGGAAGCTCTATCGTCCCCAGTTCCACCTCAACCCTAAGAAGAACTTCCTTCCCAGTAGGGTGGTTTCAGACTGGAACAAGTTGCCAGGCCTAGTTGTCCACTCCACTGCTGTCAACCAGTTCAAGAACCGTTTAGGTGCAGAAGGCAGACAAGAAGCAGTACACAAGATATAGGCGTACCAGCAAAAGCTGCCTGCCTATAATAATAATTATTATTATAAACTCGTTTTTGGTCAAATCTAAAAATTTCTTAGTTTACATAAGTGTAATTTTTAATATTAGGTGCCATGTATGTGCTGGTAAACAGTGTAAATAAACAATAACACAAATATACCCGTCCAGTGAGTGTAGTGGTGAGCACACTCACACCGTCACACTGGCAATACACCAACACTAAAATTAACAAATCAATATACGATGTATAAATACACGCCTTGATTGTTTTAGCCTGTCTTGGAAAATATTGGAACTACGTCAATCATTTCAAACAAAACTATTTTTAATACAATATACCAATACTCCTAAGATCCCAACCGTCCGTGCGCTTGGTAGCTGCAAGACGTGCTGTGATCTAGCCTCTTTATTGTACGGCGCTCCTGAGGCGATTTCTCCCAAAAATAGCGCTTTATAAATCATCCAGAAATAAATAAATAAATAAATATGGGTCACAGTTTCGATTCCCAGTGGGTTTAATATTTAAAAAAAAATATATTATATATTTTATTTAACCACTTCAACAAAAATAACTTTTTATTTTTGTATTATTGATATCTCAACAGAGACAGAGAAACTCTGGAAATTAATGTGGGTTATCTAGGCGTTTACAGGGCTTATGACCTGTCATTGGCTGGGTTAAGTGGCCACTTGATGTACTACAACATTCCCCATTCCGCCTATCATCTGACAACCATATATGACCATTTTTTGAAACTTCTATATATGTTGAGTTTGTACAGAAGTATCCACATGTGAGTTGGTTTTTCGACAGATTTTAATATTTTTTCCTCTAGTGACATCTGTTGAGAAGATAGTTAAGCATTTTTTTGGCAATCTAACTTTATTGGTGTAGGTAAGGTCCGGGAATTGAACCCGGAACCCCCGTATTGTGAAAATTTATACAAGTAATACCAATAATGGATTTTGTATAATTTTAAAAGTTTAATAGAAAAGCTACGTTAAGAAGGGAATCTTTCTATAATTACACAACGAGGAATTCTGGCCCAACACGGAATTTAATTTTAAAAATGTTTTCGTGTATACGCAAATATTTAAAAATTGGAAGTAAGATGAAATATCTCGAAAATGCACGCAAAAATAAATAAAAAATGTTGAAATTAATGTTGATTTAAAAACTGAAAACAATGACGTCACTCCTTGCATCTACATGTAGTGTTCCGGTTTCCGTTTTTAAAGGCCCCGCGCCTCGTAGCGAACGTTTTCCTGCCATATTATCTCATTATCTGTGCTCCGGCCGTCCGTCCCGCCACCCGTTTTATGACGAAATATCCTGCTACCGCCGCGCCATCAGCTACTTGTTTTATTGGTCACTCCTGCAAAAATGACGCACTCAGCACAAAGTAGTATTTCTTCGGTATACACAAAAATAATACAAATTTTATACATTTATCTTAATTACATCATAATGATGTCATGTAGGCATCACGTTACAGTTTCCAAACAATGAAAAAGGCATAAGGAATACATAAACATTATATCTGTATCTTTAGATCACAGTGATCTAGTGTTTTAGTGTTTATTTTATATATGCATACAAATATCACTCACCATCCACGAGCCATTATCCTCAAGGTGTACATTATTGGGTTCATTCCGATTTTTATTTTTTATTTCAAAAAAATTATTGAAAAATTACAATATCAAGGGGATTTTTTTAAAATTTCTACGATGTCATGAATTTTTTAGCGCGGTTTGAAATAGCGCTTTTTCAAATCGCTCGAAAAATCCTCCATTTAGCGCGCATGCGGTGTGACGTCACAGCAATATAGGCGCTCACTACGGAATGAATTTCCCGCCTTCCACGGTAGACGGGTATGACGTCATTAGCCAATAACGGGCGTTAAAAGTCACTCGTAATTTCGTGTTTTTAAAACATAAATTTATAAATGAAAACAAAATTTTTGATCATTTTGTTTTATATCGTTGGAATTGTAAAAATATACTTGAAATATTTAAAGCGTTTTCAAGGATATTCATGCTATCGGGAAGAACCCTATTGTACATAATGTAATTTGCCGAGAGAAGTCATTAGACAACACTTTTTTTTATCATATTCACGTATCGATTTGTATAAAGACTTCATGTTTACTGCTTTATCGACACGCAAAGCTAGCTGCTCGCCTATATGACACGTTTATGAGGCGTTTATGCACCATAGCCGTGAATGGGTTAAATAGTACGCTAATAGAAAAAAATAATTTGGAAAACAGTGGCATTGCTAATTGTAATAAAATTACCCACACACAGTCCACTTGTTATTGTAATAATTCTCGCTAGATTTAGCGTAACAACTCAAGTGAGATAATATTTATGTTTACCTGCTACTGTCCGCCTGTGACCAGATACATAATATGTTGATTGCTGTTGGAAACACGTGTTCAAATATAAACGTCGTACATCACACGGGCGCCCGGTGTTTGGTCATCTGGCGCTGTCTTCAAGCCAGCCATTCTCTCCTCCCCTCTTTATATACACTCTGCGTCGCGGAACATCTCGGTTAATAACAAACTCTCCATATTTGAGGCAATTAACCGATTGTTCACTGTGATTAATATTATTATCGGGTATGGTTAAGTAACAGACGGTTCTAAAGAAGGATGAAAGTAGACTGAATGCTGTTGAAATGCGATCTCTGTGTGGTAAGACTATGTATGATAGGTGTACAAATGTCGAAATTACAGCAGAGCGCAAGGCTGAGATGAGCATTATCCACAAAATTAAAAAAGGGCTCTTACGATGGTTTGGTCGTGTGGAGCGAATGGGTGATGAAAGAACGTTAGATGCAAGTGTGCCTGGATGTAGAAGCCGCGGAGGGCCGAGAAAGACATGGCAAGACGAGTACTTGAAAGTGGACATGTGAAAAGTCGGAATGATCGGCGTGTGTGCATAAGAAGATGTATGAATGTAGAGGAAGCAAGTATGTCAGGACAGAGTGGTATGGCGTTCTATCCTCTCTGCCTACCCCTACGGGAAATGGCGTGATGGTTAGTTAGTTAGTTAGTTCTAATCTACTTTACGTAGTATTATTGATACCCCAACATAGACGGAGAAACTCTGGAAACGAATGTGGATTATCTAGGCGTTTACAGTGCTGATCTGATAACCGTACATGATGAATTTTTGAAGATTTATTAGTATGAAGCATCACAGAACGTTTCACATTTGACAACATTTTTTCTCTCTGGCGACATCTGTTGAGGAAATTGCTAAGCATTTGGCAATCAACAGTATTTGATATCAGCCCAGCATGGGTATAATCCAGTAATTTGTCTACAAGTATTTGTACACATTCAAAATATTGTTACTTAACATGAAATTAAATTATGTTGGTATTCTTAGGACCGCAGAAATTACCATTATAATAATAATTATAATACATTTTTATTGATATCTCAACAGAGACAGAGAAACTCTGGAAACAAATGTGGGTTGTCAGATGATGGGCGGAATGGGGAATGTTGTAATACATCAAGTCGCCACTTAACACAGCCAATGACAGGTCATAAGCCCTGTAAACGCCTAGGTAACCCACATTCGTTTCCAGAGTTTATCTGTCTCTGTTGGGATATCAATGATATCTGATATCAGCCCAGCATGGGTATAATCCAGTAATTTGTCTACAAGTATTAGTATTCATTCAAAATGTTGTTGTTAATAATACATTTTATTTCAAACTAGCCTAGGTGGTGAGTGCAAGCCCCTAAGGTTCATATAAAATAATTAAAATACATTTTTAAAACGAAAATAATGATGATAGCTTCAAACAAGGATTCAGTAGAAGGGGCTTCCATACAATTTTTCTAAAGATATACGCTTCCTAGGGTTAATTTCATAACACCACTTAACAAATTCCACCATTTGATTTATGCGTTACATATTACCTATGAGCAACTATGCACAGGATGGGTACTTTGCAATAACTAGTATATAATTGTTTTAATATTGTCAGATAGTTAAGAGGTAGCCTTTAATTGGACGTTATTGTTAGTAATTAATATTACAATGAAAGCCCCACCCTTTCCCTAGACTGCTTTAAAGACTATTGAGTCTTTTTTCAGTCCAGCCAACTCTACCGATTTTTTTCACCAGCTAAACCGCGATTTTAAGATTGTTAGTGTGATAAAAATACGGATGAATTTACGATTATGTGCGCGAACAAATGCTTTCATTGTACCCCTACCACCGTCTCGGCTTATGTATTACAATTGTCATTGTTTCCATCACCCAAACCAACCAGAGTCGGCCCAAATTAACAGTTGTAGGGATGTTAGTTTCTACCCGATCATTATTTATTAGTAATTACAACCACCCGTGTGGAGATCGGTATCCCGCCTCGCCAGTAATTAATATTGTGTATTTATATTTAAAATAAGTGTATGTCTGTTGGCTGTCCATAAATAAATAAAAATAATAAAAATAAAGACTCCAGCACTTAGGCCAATACACGAAACGTGTAATGTAGATGTCTAGTGATGATGTAGTGGGTAACTAGACACCTCAGACACGGTATTTTTCAAGTGTGGAATGTCACTTCTCTGAAATTCTTGTTCGAAGGATGATAGACATTAAAAAATAAAATATAAATCATAAATGTTCGTAAATCCTCTATGACGGTTTTAACGTTTATTTGAAGCCTCAATTTGTATAGTGGATAGTCAATCTATCCCAATGTGGCTTGGAGAAGATGTTACCTGTCTTCTTCACAGGCTCCAGTATATTGTTTCAGGCCATAAATGACCAAATGACGCTTGTTCCAGGCTCATATACTGCGACACCCACCCCAACGGCGGCGCCTCGGTGCTGTACCTGCAGCAGAGAGACGTGGACATGTTGGCTCCGCACCAGCAGAACTCACTGGCAGAGGAGTTCCTCAAGGTAGGCGGTTTGGACCAATTATGCAGTATTGTTTATTGTTACTTTTTTAATAGAAAATGTCACGTAGTATAAGATGACTAGAGTTTGTAATATGAGGTCGTAAGTGCTTTCCTAAGGGGAATACCCACTGTCGAGAACCTTATGTCGACATCCGAGGTTATGCAATTATTTGTAGCTAGATTGCGCTAACCAACAGGCTATAACCTTTGGCACAGGTTGGTTCTGCAGATTTTGGCAGGTAAAACAATCTATGCTGTCTATGTCGATGAAAAGTACTCTCAGGTTACGAACAGACCTAAATCATATCCAGATTTTTCTGAAGTTATGTATGCGACCAACAATACACTGAAATCGTGAACTCCCTTAATTGACGTTCTCCTCCACCAATAAAGACTGATAGCCTAGCCATCCCATAGTAAAAAGTCAAGTATGGGAAGAGCCAAGGATACATGTTCCAGTATACCTTTAGGTACAGATAGCGCAGAATTTTCGTTCTCTATTCTCTCACCATCAAAGGTTATCGGACTCATATGGCGACCAAATATGGAACTGAAAACTAAAGAGTGGATTTGTCTGTTTGCAGCTGGTGTTCAGCGAGGATCGGTCGGAGGGTTGGCGCAGTTTACAGCGCTGGTGGTGGTTGAAATTGCCTCCTTAATGGGCGGCAACCTCCCTGCCTGCTGGGCTACTATGGCATTCCAGCAACGCACCCCAACGGCACGGTGTAAAGGAACCGGCGCCGCTCTTAGCACGCTACTCGGACATATACACCACCACCATGCTGACCCTACCATTCACCAGGTAATCCAACACATCGCCAGTATACTGTAGTAGGAAAACCTCAGCACCTTTCCATAGACTGTTTTAAAGGCTATTGAGACTTTTTTTCAGTCCAGCACAACCTAAAACCGATTTTTTCAACAAGCTAAGTTTTATAGTTTTTGTGAAATAAATATGGCCATGAATTTGTACGTTATGTAGCGCAAACTAAAATGCTTTTTTTTTCGTTGCCCTACCACTGTCTCCGCTTATGTCTTATAATTGTCATTGCTTCCATCACCACAAACCAACCAGAGTTGGCCAAATTAACAGTGTTAGGGGTAATTTTAGTTTCTTACATGCCCTTATATAAACATTGTATATTAGTGATTTACGTCACACGTGCGGAGACTGGCACGCTGCACATCGCCAGGCCCCCCACACTACCAGACATCCAGGACCGACATTGGAGGAGAAGGTATCTTAGTCTGAGGAGGGTTTAGCATCTCGTAATATCTAGGAGACACTATTTCATATTTTCATAGTTAGCAGTTCAGCCAATTAATACATAATTTTCCTAGAAAAGATTTTCTTCCGTCCTTTATCATGCCAAGATTTAGACCATTGTCTTAATGTCAACTTCTTAGAAAAAAAACCGATGGATTATATAAATATGATATATTTTTGATCAGTTTTTTAACCGATAGCGCTTAGCGCCCCTTGATGGCGTTTTATTGAGTCCTGGGGCGGCGTTTAATCGGCGCTGCCAGAAGGTCGAACGTGGTAACTGAATCAATATAAGAAAAATAAATGCTTAGTACGATGCTGATGCACACTGAAAAACTTCTTTGGTGGCTTTGATTTTTCATGTTCTGTTAAATAAACCTTCGCCGCTTTAAAATTTACTGAGGCATAATTACTCAATTATCATAGTGTTTTTCTACCTACGGTTTTTTAGTTAATTCGTAGAAAATGAGAAAAAAAATTTCGTTGTCTATACACTTTTTTTAAAATGTGACACTATAATTTTATTAGTATGTGTTAAATTTTTTGATCGACTAGCGAAATCCATTGAAAAATACCATAAAGGTCATGCCGCATGCATAAAAGAAAAATATATACATTAAATTTTTTTTTGTGGCGTTGGATTATTGTTACAATGGTTTGAAAAAGGGGCGAGTAGCGTGCTGCATCCTATCGGTTTCATTGGACATGCATTGTGATTTTTTAGATAAACCGGATAGCGCTGATCGAAGTTTTCTACATTTATCTTAGTATGTAGGGTACCTTATTTCTATACCAATGCACCAGTCAAATTCAGTTTATCTTACGATAAAATATTAATATGCCTATATATCTAGATATTTAAGAAGCTCTTAATTACTCTACGACATTGTAATGACGTTTGTAATTAATAAAAATCTAAAATAAAAAAATTAAAAAACTAAAATAACACTGTATTCCAATTAGTGGAAGTTCAGATCTAGTTGTCTTTGTTTACTGCAACAATACAAATGGAACATAAAAATTTGGACAGATCTCTTGAAATAGCTTGTCTAGTTTAAATTCATTAACACGTCTCTATTGTTTAGTTGTTTCAGGTGGATGCCAGGAGCTACTCCATGGGCACGTTACCGTGCGGGCCGCTGAACCAGATCTCCCTGTAGGGCACCGTGCACGAGGAGGTGGGCGGCTACTTCCACCGAACCTGCTGGCATAGCTGGATAGTCCAGCCCCTTTCCTGAGGCGGGTGAACTTCCCGCCGTTATCCGAACTGCATCGCCTACCGAAAGGCCATCCAAATCTCTTTACCTCAATATGTTTGTTACTGTCAAGCTGCAGACTTCATTCCCTGGTCACACGCCATGTCAGTTGTGGAGATGGAACCCAAGGTGATCAACGACGGGCCCATCCTCTGGATCGGCCCGGGGGAGCAGCTCGTACCCATTTCTGAACTGGGCCGCAGTCCCATCAAGATATCACGGTTTATTACTTTTAATATTATGTTGTAAGATATGTGGCGGGGTAGTTTAGAGAAACTCAGTGTACCGTTGTATGGCTTTATTAATATAAGATATACTAGTGAATACCGACAGCGCTATATTTGGAATGCGCGCCGTGGAGCCGCGGGGGCCGGCGATGCCCGAACCCGGCCAGGTGCGCGCGCATCAGCGACGGTGGTGCCTCTGGCGGCCAAACACCGAAAGCTGATACCTAACACTCTCCCCCCACAAACTCCAGGCTCCTCTATATAAACCTACCCGTGGCTCTATACAATACTGCGGCACTGTCGGTACTAAGGAGGTATAATACATGACTCTATATAAATCTTTTCCGTGATGCTATACAAAGCAATCTCTAAGTCCTTATGTCCGAGGCATCGTACGCGGTCTCAAAGTCGTACTTTGACCGAGTGCTCGATGGTCCCGCTAGCTCCGTCACACACGGACGCTCCGGAACATCGGGCAGCTCCTGCGGTAGCTCCGGCGGAGGCGACCCGGATGACTCCTCCTGCAGTTCCATCCGCTCCGGCTCCGCCGCTGGCCGTTCTGACGCGGTGCTGGACCTGGAAACCAAAGAATCCCACCTAAATCCACAGTCAGAATCTCCTGGGAGCCCCAGGTCATCCGCTGCAACTCTTCGAGTCTCAGCAGCGCCCTGAGCTGTCCCTCAAACCTGCATGGCTCTGAAAACCTGCCATGTCACAGACAATCTTTTTATTTGATCGATGTGCCTCTTCCAAGTCATGCTCGTACCACATATGGCTACAATATAAACATTATTTCCAATTTTCCTTAGAATTTCCCCCTTAGTCCAGGCTGTCTGATTCCTATGCCTGAAATCCTTTACCAAGCACTTTTCACACTATTTTAAAAACTACTCGTCTTTTACCCCTGTAATACTTTTCCTGATTAGCTTGACTACTCTGGACCTTCCTCGTGACTTTACCTTCCACCATCCCTTCCTCCCCCTCCCTGGGTCTCGGAACAAGATGGTTGAATACCGTCCTTATCCGCCTACCAAACATCAGCCTAGCAGGTTCTACCCCCGTAGTACTGTGCGGTGTATTTCTATAATCTGATAAAAGTCGTATAATTTATCATTATAGTCTGTGTGGAAAACTACTACCCCTCATAATTTTTTTAAGAAAACTTTTAACCGTTTTCACCGCGTTTTCCGCCAGTCCATTACTTTGAGGATGGCAAACTGGAGTAGTCACATGAGAGTAATCCCTAATTTTTCACAAAAATGTTTAAACTCTACAGATGTAAAAGCTTTGCCGTTGTCGCTAACTATTTGGTCCGGTATACCAAAATTTGAAAAAATTCTTTTTAATTCCCTAATAGTCGTACTTGAATCTACCTTGTTTACTTCAATGCAGTCTAACCATTTGGATGTCGCATCACTAAGAATTAAAAAACTCTTGTTCCCTAAAGGACCCCCAAAATCTATATGAATTCTACTCCATACAGTATTTGGGTATGGCCAAACAGTCAGTTCACTTTTAACTGGTGTTTGAGCATATTCCATGCATTTACCGCATTGTTTTGTTAACGACTCTATCTCTAAATCAACTTTAGGCCACCATAGGTACCCCCTAGCTAACCCTTAATTTTTGCTGCACCCAGATGAGATCTGTGGAGCATACTTAAAACTGAAGCCCTTAACTCCTCAGGAATAATTACCCTATGGTTCCAACATAAACAACCGTTTACAATTGACAGCTCATTCCTCTTAAGCCAATAACTCCATTTAATATCGCTTTTATCTATTTTTATTTGCCATTTTCCTTGCAAATATTTAATAATTTCAGTCAAAATACTGTCTTTTTCCGTTGCTGATTTAATAGATTGTACATTTATTTTTAACCCCTGAATTTTCGTTTTCTAAATAATTTACAAATAATTTATCATCTTCGTCTTGCTCTCCGCAGCTTCCTGACGAATCAATAGGTAACCTTGATAACACATCCGCAATATTGTCCTCCCGATTTGACGTATTCAATTTCATAATCGAAACCCGAAAGTATCACCCCGTAACGTTGTAGCCTGTTAGCCGCAAGTATGGGTATATCTTTCTTTTCCCCGAAAATATGAAACAAAGGTTTATTATCTACACATAAAGTAAAACGACGTGCATACAAATACTGAAAAAACCTTTTTACCCCAAAAATGATTGCCGCCGCTTCCAAATCTAAAATCGAATATCGCTTCTCGGCAATTGTTAATGACCTACTTGCGAAAGCTATTGGTCTCTGAACTCCGTTCTTAAATACCTGACACAATGTCGCTCCCAGACCCTCAAGAGACGCGTCCGTATATAACTTAACCGGTAACCTGGAATTATATGTCGTTAAAACACAATCCCCACACAGAATTTCTTTCAACTTGTCAATAGCATTTTGACAATTAATATCGAAATTAAACTCTACACCTTTCCGTAATAACCTATGGAGAGGTTCCATTATACTTGACAGGTTAGGTATAAACGAACGGTTAAAATTAACTAAACCTAGCCACTACGCAGCAGAGTAGTTATATCCTTTGGATATGGAGCATTCAATATTGCTTCCACTTTACTTTTTAACGGTCTAACCCCACTTTCTGACAACTCGTAACCTAAATATTCAACTGACGTTTTGTTGAAATCACACTTGTTCACATTTACACAAAAACCACACTGCTTTAACCGTAAACAAACTTCTCGTGTATTGTTTTCAAGATCTTTACGATCTACTCCCGATATAATAATATCGTCCAGAAAGAATGCTGTCCCATTCAATCCTTGCAGTGAATTGTAAATCGTTCGCGCAAAAATAGCAGGCGCGCTGTTAATACCAAACACTAATCGGTTATACTGGTATATACCTAAATGTGTGGATATAGATGTATACTTTTTCGATTCCGATGTTAGTTCGAGTTGGTTGTATGCATTACTCAAATCCAATTTCGTAAACAACTTTGCTCCAGACATTTTATTCCAGATGTCTTCAACCCGCGGCAGTGGATATTGATCGACTACCGTAATTAAATTCAAAGTACGTTTGTAATCCCCGCAAATCCGTATACTCCCGTCTTTTTTAACTACAGGAACAATAGGCGAAGAAAATTTACTCGAATTGACTGGCGAAATTATACCTAATTTTTCCATCCGCCTCAATTCTTCTTCTATTTTCTCTTTCAAAGCAAAGGGCACAGGCCTTGCATTTGCAGAAAACGGAGTCGGGTTTTTTTATCACCCTTATATCGACTTTATATTTCTTAAATTTTCCCAATTTGTCGGAAAAAACTTCCGGAAATTCCCTTACCATTTTATTTCCCATTTCCGATGATGTTAACGTCTGTATCTGATCTACTTGCGTTAACCGAAAATTTAAAACATTCCAAAAAGTTCCGACCCAAAATTTTAGAATTCCCATCTTTTACTATGAAAAATGTGACATCGCGAATCATATCCCGATATGTGATAGGTATCACACATTTACCAATAACTTTTAATGGTTCGTTATTAAAAGCAACCAACTTTTTTGAATCAAAAGTTAACCCAAAATTATTAAAGTGTTTTTTATAAACATATTCAGGCAATACCGATGTCGATGCCCCTGAATCAGCTAAAAAACAAAATTGTTTCCCGTTAACCTCTACCGTTAACTGAAAATCTTCAATCGTCAAAACATCTTCAATGTTTTCCGATATCACACTTATTTTTTTATTTTTAATGAACTTATTACATTTATCTTTAAAATGACCCGGTTTACCACACCTGAAACAAACCCATTTGATTTTTTTGCTTGTTAATTTTGCATTCCTTTGCAAAATGACCTTGCTTACCGCAATTGTAACAATTATTCGAAGTACTCGACGTAGTATTCCGAGATAATGAAACTGACCTTGATAAACTTGCGTCTCTCTTAGCGAAATTAGGTTTATTAAATTTACTTTCTCTATTAATTCTTAAAACATTTTCTGATTTAATGTGTACCCGATTTTTATCTAAATTTTCTATCGACGATGCTAACTCAACACATTGTTTCAAAGTAATAAAATTTTTTCGCCTCTAAAAATAATCGTTCTTTCGCCCTTGATTCACGTAAACCAATAACAAAATAAATCCTTAAATTATATTCTAGACAATTTCCGAATTCACAATTACTAGCCAAAGATTTCAGTCTCACCGCAAAATCTCTAACTGTCTCGTCTGCTTTTTGCCTAGCGCTAAAAAAATTTGTTCGTTCTTCGAACACAGAATATTGTTTCCCACAATGTTCTCTTAATAACAACAGTAACTCATCATATTTTATAGCCGTAACTAAACTTGGAGTGGACAAATCTTTCAAAAGGGTAAAAGTCTCAGATGACAACAGGTTTAAGAGAATCGCTCTTCTTCTTCTCTGCGCTAAGTTCATCATTAACTACGAAGAACTGTTGCAGCCTAACCTCAAACTCCCCGAAATCATCCGACTGGTGATTGAAGGTCTGGACCCTTACAGATTCCATTCCCGCAAAAAAAAAATATTACCTACCCTAAGAAAAAAAAAAAAACAAAACAAAAATGGACTAAAATCTACCCTACACCCGTGAAACCTCGGAAATAAGTACTTAGCTTATGTGTATGTGGATTCCGCCCTCGTTTGCTCCTGTACTGCGCCTATCTCAATTTTTCCTGTCTCCACTCCCCCAGCTGCTCACTGCCTTGGCTGCACGCCCGACTCTCCCGCCGCAACGTCCGCCCTTGCACCAGCAACTCCCTCGGCTGCTGCCTCGATCCTCGACTTGCGACCTCCCGGCTGCCCGTCGAATCCTGGATCGTCTGATTCCGGCGCTCCCGATCTTGTCAGGCCGCGTCCCCTGTCGTTTCCTCTTCTCACTCCCTGGCGAAGCTCCCGGTCTTGTCAGGCCGCATCCAATGAAGATCCCAGATCTTCTTGCTTCCCAGGCGCCAACAACACTCTCAACTACCCTCCGGCCACACTTTTTTTTGTTTTTCTCCTAATCTCTCACCTGGAGATTAGTTGACTTCCTCTACTGAGGAAAATTTCCTTCTTATGAGGTGGATGCTGCTTTCCCCTTTTTATATCTCGTCGCCACTGTAAGATATGTGGCGGGGTAGTTTAGAGAAACTCAGTGTAACCGTTGTTGTATGGCTTTTATTAATATAAGATATACTAGTGAATACCGACAGCGCTATATTTGGAATCCGCGCCGTGGAGCCGCGGGGGGCCGGCGATGCCCGAAACCCGGCCAGGTGCGCGCGCATCAGCGACGGTGGTGCCTCTGGCGGCCAAAACACCGAAGCTGATACCTAACACTGTTGAAATGCGATCTATGTGTGGTGAGACTATGTATGATATGTGTACAAATGTCCAAATTAGAGCAGAGATAAGCATTATTGACAAAATTAAGAAAGGGCTCTTACGATGGTTTGGTCTTGTGGAGCGAATGAGTGATGAAAGAACAACTAAAAAAAGTTTAAATGCAAGTGTGCTTGGATGTAGAAGCCGCAGAAGGCCGAGAAAGACATGGCATGACCAAGTACGTCAAGTACTTGAAAGTGGACATGTGAAAAGTCGGAATAATATGTGCATGAGTATGAATGTAGAGGAAGCAAAGGAAGTCTATCAGGACAGAGTGGTGTGGCATTCTATCCTCTCTGCCTACCCCTACGGAGAAATGGCGTGATGGTTAGTTAGTTAGATAGTTATTATTATGATATGCAAGCAGCTTTTGCTGGTGCGCCTGTATCTTGTGTACTGCTTCTTGTCTGCCTTCTGCATCCAAATGGTCTTTGAACTGGTTGATCGTAGTGGAGTGGACAACTAGGCCTGGCAATATTCTTGCATATTTCTGTTATATTAATTCTCGATGTAGGAAAGACATAGGAACGCAATTCATCTTCAAGTGAGGGCTTGTGGAGTGTAGTATTGACGGTGTGAATTTCCCCCTCCCCAGAGCCGGTATCAATGAGCTGCGGAACCTGCAGTACCTGCCGCGGTGGAGCGAGGCGCGGGAGACGCTGTTCGAGGACCGCACGCGAGCGCACGCCGACCACGTGGGCCACGGCCTGGACAGGATCACCACCGCGGCCGTTGGTGAGTACCGCTGTGCACCACGATCTTACTTCTTGATCTAGGTCGCAGTGAGGTCAGGAGCTCAATACCCTGAACCTTTACCCGTATCATGTGGAACCTGGCATTCCCTTAGTCCATGCGCTCTGTAGCTGCAAGACAACCTGGATTCTAGACGCTATCAGTATAAATTATTATCTCATTAGTATCGCGTTATTAGTAAAATAGTATGTGGGTGAAGCTTAAACTCCAACTGTCCATGCGCTTTGTAACTGCATGACGAATTGGAGTTCAGTTCTTCACCTACGTATAGATTTAATATCGTTTCTTAAATAATTGTTGTTCTCAGATCCTTTATTCATGATTTGGGACTGGAATTAATTAAGAATATCGAATGTACAGCGCCTTGAGGGGATTTCTCACAAAAAATGGCGCTCATAATGGCAATCATATTTATTTTATTTTATTGTTTTTTACGCCCATAGGGCTTTTACATAGACATTTTTAAATGATTACACAGTAGGTAGCTAATCATAACCGCCAGAGATGGCATCCAGACACTGTTCCCTAAAATGCACTAGATTTGTGTTAAAAACATCAATATTGTTAGTATACTTGTTTGCCAGTGCGTGCATTCGTCGTATAGGTGAGTTTTGCACTGTAATTGGTCGATGATTGGCTACAGTAAAATAGTGCATTATTACGGGTAGCTCGACCAGGCACTCGTATACTAATTAAATTTGTTAGTTGACAACAATCAAACATAGATTTTAATACTTTGAACAGAAAGAGCAAATCATTTAATATTCTTCTATTCTAATGTTTTTTGTATAATCAAAAAGTTATTTATTTAAATTTACAATGTTATAATTTTAATCAAAAAAGTTATAATTTATGTTTACAATGGGAATATTTAATTTAAAATTAATAAAGCGCAAAAATTTATGAAATATATAAACTCTTTCAATGTTCTTTACGTGAACCCTGTAATAAGGAGACCAAATGACCGAGTTATATTCAAGCTGACTTCTTACTAAAGCAATTTACAAAATTTTCATAGTTTTCATATATTCGAAATTTTTTATAAACTCCGTTGTACACCGTGTTACAAAATTCGATATACAAGTGGGAAACCAGTGAATCTACATCATATTTGGAGTATTTTTATTTTTATTTAACCCATAGTTTTTGTGAAAATTGAGTTTATCTTATGCAAAATTTTAATATACTTCAGAGACACCTATTGTCAAAACTCGGAAGTCTGACGCTGTTTAGATATTGTGTTGTAATACTGCTTCTCCCTTCTCCAGGAGTGCTGAAGGCCATCGGCGGCACGGGCGCCGGGGCCGGCCGCATCACCAAGGACGTGGTGGCCTTCCACGCGGCGGACTTCCCCCGCCTGGTGCAGCTGCTGCAGCTGGACCTGCACGAGCCGCCCATCACGCAGTGCATCAACTGGTGAGTGATGCACTGTGATTCCATGCTCAACACATGCTTTAAATACAGGGTGTAACAGAACTCGATGTACAAGCGGAAAACAAGTGAATCTACGTCATATTTGGAGTCAATTTTGTAGAATAATTTTTTTTGATTACACCCATAGTTTTTGAGAAAATCGAGTTAGAAGTTGTTTTTTTTTTGTGAAATTCTTTAAAATTTTTATTTCATATCATAATCACCATAAATCGACTTATTCAGTATTTGGGCAATGGGGGTTTTCGCCTTCTAGTATGATTTTCTAAACTGTAAAATAAACCTTAAATTCGACGTTATGAAAAAAAATATATACAAAAATATGTTGCCGCACTGTATATTTTTGATATAACTATTTTTACAAAGAGATAGGGGAGTAGAAGAAGGATAAATTCAGGATTTTTTTTTAATGTTATAATTTAATTTTTATTTCAGGTTGGAGGAAGCGAAGTTGAACCAGCTGCGCAGAGAGGGCGTGCGCTACACGCGTCTGGGCCTGCGCGACAACGACATCTACTTCCTCCCGCGCAACATCATCCACCAGTTCAGGACCGTGGCCGCCGTGACCAGCGTCGGTGAGTCACGCGTCATGCAGCCACCAAGCTCGCGGACATTCATTGATTTCCACAGATTAACGTGTTATTGTACTGTCTCTTGCAGCGTGGCACCTTCGCCACAAGCAGTACTACCCCGAGTCCGAGAGTTCCCCCAGCGAGGGCACCCCCGAGGAGATCCCCACCCCCCTACCCGCCGCTGCCGCTGGGACCCTCCTGTGTAAGTGTAATAAAATATTGGTCAAAGAAGTCAAATCGCACCATGAATACTATTCTGCGCTAAGTTTTAATTTGTCGAAAATGAACTGGAAATATGTTACAACTCACAACGCCATCACGTTTTCTGTCTATGGCATGTTTCTGTCTCTTTCCTATGTCGAAATATTAAAATAGTGAAAAATCCTGTTTTCCATGAAAGAGTACCGAAATCATGTCGCAATTTTCTAATTTATTTATTTATTTATTTACGGCACATGCCTTTTCACAAACACACTTTAAATATAGCAAAATACATAAATTAAATATAAAATAAAGAATAGAGTACTCTTGTGCTTTTTAAAAATAAGAAAAAGAGTAAAAAATATAATATAACCAGTTTTGAAAGTATTGGTTTATTAATGCATTTATTTCTGCGGGGCATTCTTTGTATATTTATGTCTATTTTTAATATTTGATTTTCACAGCGCACCCGAAGCGAACGACATCCACCTCCTCCCAAAAGGACAAAATCGAGATGCGAGCTCTCCACTCTGCGGACGCCAAGCCGAGAAAGCACTCAGAAGAAGGAGCACACGTACTACTCGTGACGCCCAGGAAGCACACCGCATCCTCCAAGCCACACCCACTCGTCTCAGGAGAAGAAAAAACCGAGTCAATCCTCCGAGAAGAAGCCGTCCGACAAAAGCACCCAGGACGAGAACAAGCTCAAGAGGATTCATGACACGTCGGAAGCCATCAAAACGCTGGCCGAAACCGTCATCCTGAAAGACGACGAAAAGGTTCTCAAGATACACAACGGCGCTGAAGCGAAGAAGCTGACGGAATCGCGAACGACCGTCGGGCGGAAGTCGAGCGTCGACGATAAAAAACACGCAGAGACTAGCACCTAAGCAGAAGTCCGCAGAGAACGACGGTCTGCGTTCAGGATAAGCCGCCGGATTAAGAGGGCGCGCCAACACGTGGCCTCGCCTGCTTCTCCATACAATTCGTATTTCTTGATTTTCTTCCTGGAATTTGTGATTTATACAATTTAGATATTGACAAAAATCTGTGCTTGCATTATCTGTTTTTTTTTTTATACATGGTGTAACAAAACTCGATGTACAAGAGGGAAACCGGTGAATCTACGTCATATTTGGAGTCGATTTTGTGAATTTTTTTAGTTTTGAGAAAATTAAGTAGGTACGAAGATTTTTATCAAATATTATTTATTTATTCAAATTAATAGTAACCATAAAGAAAGCGTTTTTGAATTTGTGAAATTTTACTTAAATACGCGGTGCTAATGAAAACTTTTATAAGGAAAAAAAAAATAATTTTCAAGCTCAGATTAAAAAATCATATTACACATTCGACTACAAGTATGATGTAGATTCACCGGTTGTACTACAAGTTTAGTAACTCCACTATCAAAAAATTACGACAGCACAGACATGCTTTTGGTCGATATTTAAAACGTGTGAAAAAATCGTCGCTCTCGCGCTAAAGCCCAGGGAGAAAATCGAGGATTACGATTGCACGGAGAAACGGCCGCAGGTCGCGGACAGCGGATGCTCTTAACTTGAGCTGAGACCATCCGATGTTAATTTATAGACTGTGATTCGAAGATTGTTTGACTGAGTTTTTTTCTTGTACAACTCTGTGTTATAATCCATTTTGTTGAGAAAATATTTATTTTATTTGCGGAATAAGCAGTCTCTATGTAAATTTGGACAATTCTCTTCTCGGAATCTTTTTTACTGACATTTTGAATGTGTACCCATGCTGGACTTGTATCAATAATTATTGACATCTCAACAGAGACAGTGAAGCTCTGCAAACATAACGGAATCGGTGGTGGCTCAGTGTTAGAATCGAATCCCGGTTCGAATCCCCACTGCTACGATTTCTATTTTCAAGCACGAGCCGCTTAGGTTTCATTTAAAATAGTATTTACACATTTATGCGCAGATATCATAAGATTGCACTGGAAGTTTATAAGCGCCTAGATAATCCACATTTATATCCAGAGCTTCTCTGCCTCTGTTGAATTGTCAATAATCATTTTATTTATTTACTTGAAGCGTAAAAAATGTGTACAGAAAATTCTATCCGTAAAATTTAAAAAAACCTTTTGAATGTTACAATAAGGTTAAAAAAATTATATTGTTTCTCGTGGCTACGGCTAAGCAAGCTCCTGACTTCACTGCAACCTGTGCAGATGAGATTCTATAAGAAAAACATAATATATAATGGCCCATGTCCAAATTTACATAGGGATGTTAATTTTAAATATTTGGACAATTTTTTTGTGCATCTTTAGTTCCTCTAGTTTATTTGTGTATCCATTTTTTTTAATTTTTTAAATATTGCTTCGTTTAGAGTTTAGAAAAAGATTATGTAACTGCATTAAGTAATCTTCTAAATTGCTTCAATTCTTATTCTTTCGCTCCAAGGTTGAGCATGTAGACATAATATGCCCTGAAGAAAGAAGCAAAGACCATATACTTTGATTGATAATTTTGAGAGACTTTCTGAATGGTCAGTTCAACAAATATTCCGGTAAGAAGCATTGTGGCGTATGTAACATACGTGCTATCACTATCCTTGATGTAGATAAGGTCGATATCTCTGTAATATCAGCCGTGCAGTTAACGGTCTTTTACGACAAATGATACATAAGTCGCAATGCTTCTCACCGGAAGAAATAAGCAGTAAGGATCTATTCACATAATATCCTTGATGAAATGAGACATACCGTACCGTGTTCCATATAGGCCAATCAAATAAAATTATTTCCAAAACTAAGTTAATGCGATATGAAGAAAATTGAACTATTTTATTGTTTTTTTTTTTGTGTTCCGAAAAAAATCATAAGAAGTCCTTTTTTTATTTATTTATTTAAAACTTTATGTACAATTACATAGCAATTGTACGAGGGCGGGCTTATTGCTTTTAATCAATATCTTCCAACCCACCCTCAGTTATTTTAGTGATGACTATTGATTTATTGTACCGAGTATTGATTTATTATTATTATTTAATATTAGGCGAGCAGCTTAAAGCTGATATGCCTAAATCGGACAGTTAGTTAGGTTTAAACTTGTCCAGTCCATTCTTAAACTCGTTCACACTATTCGCAATGACCAGCTCCTGCGGTAGCCCGTTCCAGCTATCTACCACCCTGTTGCTCAGGAAATGCTTTCTTGGGTTCTGATTAAACCGGGTCTTCTCCAGCTAAGGGTGGTGGCCTCGAAGTCGTGCGTTGTTTTTCAGTTTGAAGATTTCACACAATTTATTATACTTATTGTTCCGAGTATTGATTTATTGTACCGAGTATTGATTTATTGTACCGAGTATTGATTTATTGTACCGAGTATTGGTGCGGAGATAAAGCTTAAAAATTGCATAGCAATATACAAGATTAATTAACTTAAGTATGTCATCGGGAAATAGAATAGAGGAAGGAAGGAAAGGAATAGGGAAGAGGATGGATGAAAGATGTTTTAAAGGTTTGTGGAGAGGTAGCAATGAAAATTTTGACTTTCATGTCAAATTTCGATGGTACCTACATATACTTACTGTCGAATCTGAAAAAGTTTTAAACTATTCAGCAGCTCAATCACAGATAACTATCGACGTTGTTAAAAACGTGCTAATCACGTGCTAATGCTAACGATTTGAGCGATCACAATGACATACCGTTCAATACCGCGATCGCTGAGCCGAGCATTGACGATCTGAGCCGAGCGGAGCCGATCTACGCTATATCGCGGCCGTACGTCAAACGTCAAATCATCGCGCTTGTCGGATTTTTTATTATGTCGACTGCTTTTCTCAATATTTGGCTTGCCGAAAACCGGCTAAATTATAATAAAGATTGAATGAAGATTTGTGCGAATAAGATATATCTCGGGAAATGGCTCGCGACTAGTATGCGCTCGTTTAATAATCCCGATCGATAACTTTTAACGCGTGTTCCATTGTGATCGCGAAAACGTTAAACATCCATGGGTAAGAAATCGTTATCACGTCGCTTATTACCGAGTCGGTACTGATCTGTGATCGAGCAACAGGTGGTAAAATTTTTTCAAATTATACTCTATTCTAAAAAACCGCAAATTTACGAGGAAAAAAATATTTTTTTGTACTCCTTAAATATGTAAATTGAACAGTTAAAAACAATAAAACGAAATTCGCCTTTTTTTAGATTCGACAGAATACATACTGGGACTGTCGATTTATCGGGACTTGATATAACCTTCCCTAGACGTCACTAAATAAGCTGAAATAAGAATATAAAACATCGGATTTAATTCGAGTAAGAGCGAAATCTGAGCGTGTCGACTGGGCTATATGGAACTTGGTAAAATGCATCACGGTACGGCAAATGATGCGTTAAACAGACGAAATATTAAACATTTTTATTTTATTATCACAGTGTCCCAATGAATTTGTCTTGTAAATATATTGTACATTTTTGTAAATAAATGTAATAAAATTATAAAAACACTTAATAAAAAAATATCAATATCAACATTACATTAAATTCAACACAGTTTTTTTCCAAATAGTTCAAAAAATTAATAAGTTTGTATTGGTTGTATTGGATTCCACGAACTGCATCCAAGCCTAGCGATCGGCCGTCAGCTCCTGTGCGTCTCAAGTCGCATCCATGTCCCGTGGTTCCGACGTAAACTGCCGACGAATCGTCAGCGGCCGTTATACATGGAGTAACAAAACTCGTAGTACAACCCGAAAACTGGTGAATCTACATCATATTTGAAGTCAAATGTGTAACGTCACTTTTAAATATGAGCTTTTGAAAAAAAAAAATTTCCTTTAGTATCGCATATTAAGTAAAATTGCACAAATTTAAATTAATAAGCTGTTTATGATTTTGTTTTATTTATGGATATGGATAGTATTAATTTGATTAAATACACGATATTTGATAAAAGTTAGCAAAAGATTATTGGAAAAAAAAAAAACAACTTCGTACTCAATTTTCTCGAAAACTATGGGTCAAATCAAAAAACTTTATTTAACAAAATCGCTTCCAAATATTATGTAGATTCACTGGTTTCCCGCTTGTACATCCAGTTTTAATACACAGTGTATAATTATTTAATCATGATTGCGTTGAAATTTTTAATTTATATTTTTACTTCTTTGTAAATGTTGAAAAATTACCTTTTCGCTTTAATATATTTTATCTGGCGCTGAAGCTGGAGGCTGATCATCTTGCCTTTGTGGTGAAATGATCGGGATTCGCTGCATTTACTGCGCCAATGGGTGCCCTATTCTCCACCAGCTGTGCATAAGGGAAAGGAATTAAATTAATCTTGCCTAATAGAATAATCTAGATACACTGTGTACCTGTCGATACAGTGCCCTATGGATAACGATAAGATGGAAGGCATGATCAAATGTCATATTAACACCTAACAAAATACAACCAATCCATTATAAGCTGTGAATCTTAATTTTATTTATATTATTTTTTTTAAATAATTATTAAATACTTAATACTACAATTCTGAGAGTTACTTGGCATATTTAAAAATAAGAATTATTAACCTTGGTAGTGCCGGGTTATATTATTTAGAAAAGTTATTTTTAATTTATTTATAATAATAATTATTATTATTTACATTGTAATGATTTATTTTAAGTAATTTATGAAATTATTTTTTAATATTGTGACTTATTCCCGATTCCGAATTATTGTTTTTTTTTTTTTTCTCCCAAAATTGAAAATGGCTTTATGCGATATTTTTTCTGCAAATGTAATAAAATTAAACGACGGCAAAAAATCACAAGTCTTTGGTGCTATCGTTTGTCAAATTGTAATTATTAGCCCGTAATGGGTGAAATCCAGTTTTTGTCTACAAGTATTTGGACACACTCAAAATGTGGTTTTGCGATTTTTTGTCTCATTTTTCCGCTTTTGCAGAAAATTTAAATTCATTCACCGGTGTTGACAAACGGCTTACACAGAAAAAAATATTCAACAGGTCTAATTTTTTAATTTTACAGTTTACATTATTTTTCCTAACCTATTATAATTATTATGAAACAAAGTATTTTAAATAATCCCAAAAATGATATGAATCTTTGCACTGCGAAGTATAATTTGTATTGTATTTAGAATTAAGTTACTTATGTATATCTGTTCACATAGATTTATGAAAACAAAAATTTATTATACTGAAAGATTTTTTATTATTTGTGTTTTTTATTTATAACCCGAACATACAGTCCTATTCCAAATAGCTATAATCTAATTCCACCGTCTAAAGCATAGGTTCCTTAACTCATTTGACCCGTGATCCCCCTCTTTCAGACACAAAATTACACAAGGCCCTCGTGGAAATTTACCTTTTTTAAATTAAAGAAAAAAAAAGAAAAACTTTTGGTTGTCTGTAAAGTCGGTTTACGGACGATAATTTTACGTGATAACGTCATAAGAAAACATTGATGAAAAATAGCATACTTTTATGAATTGAATTGAATTATGATTACTGAATTATCATTATTTTGTACAATACAAAGCAGGTTTTAATTGAAAATTACAATTTTCTCAATAAATTAACCTTTTTTTGCACTCGTTAATTTCACTTTCACTTTGTAGCTTGTGTGCTGCTGCTGTCTCCCTTCTACTAGGACGCATCGGCCGATGGAGTGGAAGAGCGATAGATGCGTCACAAACCGAACGCTTAGGCCGATCGTGCCTCTCTATCGCTTGTTCCGCGCTCTCGCTTGCACACTCGGCTCAGGCGGAACGTGACAATGAGTCATGCTTTTTCGTGTGTGCAGCCTGCGTTCATCAATTTTTATAGACGTTATCACGTCAAAAATGTAGTGTAAACGCCTAGATATCCATATTCCCTTCCAAATTTCTCGTCTCAGTTGAGATGTCAAATTGTATAAATCTTTCTATTTACTGAGCATGATATTTTTTTTGAATCGGTGTCTGAATATCGGAGATAAAGCAGAAAAATTATGGACGTTCAATTTAATTGCGTTTTGTAAGAAACGCGATTGGTGACGTCACCAATGTAATTGCCTCAACCACATATTTAAATATAATCCATTAAAAGTAATGTACAATGTACATTTAAATGCTAATTTGCTGTTAAAATTATCTTCATAAAAACAAATAATAATCACATAAATAAATAGATAACTAGGAATCCTACGTATGTCTACTGTTCTGGACTCTGTGAATAGAGTATAGTGATGACGTAGATGCCTATTGACGTAGTGGGTAACTAGACACCTCATTTATTCATTATACCATATCCGCTCCCTACGTGGAGCATATGGAATCCACAAACTGCCTCCAGGCCAAGCGATTGGCCGCCAGCTCCCGCGCATCCTCCCCAAGTCAAGTCCACGTCCCGCAGCTCTAACGCAAACTGCCGGCAAATTGTCAACAGTGGACGACCGGGACGCCGAGAACCTGATGCCTTGTAAAATAGGCAAGCATGGTGGCGGCTCTCGGGAGGCGTACGTACGTAGTATATGGCCTAGCCAGCCGAAACGCCCTTCGCCGGATGACAGTAGATACCAAGAGTTGCTGTGTCTGTTGCCTCACCTCTGTGTTCCTTACAAAGTCAAACCACCGCACACCTAAAATTCTTCTAAGACACCTATACCTAGACACCTCAGCCACTAGTATTTGTCAAGTATAGAATGTCACTTCTCTGAATTTCTTGTTCGAAGATAAAACCCATTGGTTTGAACAAATGTATCTTGTTTCTTCTTATATTCTTATGATTATTAACTTACTATGACTGATAGTAAGCTACTACTACTTCTACTTTTCTTTGAACCATACCCAATGGTGCATAGGGCACTGCATCGGTACACAAGTGCCGCGTGTCTTGATAGTAAGCACCAAAAATTTACTGAATTATTATTTGATTTGCCTATTACCAAAATTCTTATCGGCCATTTTGCTTTGTTGTTATTCATAAAAACATGCTTAGACCAATGATCAAATGGTGGCTTGGTAATGGACAATGTTTACTGAACACTTTACTTAAGTTCTTCCTAAGCTAGAACTTTTAAAAGAATTTAATGTTAGAATAGAAAGATACATGAACTTAGGAAATTGGGGGATACATTTTTTAAAGAAAGCAGTGAAAGAAACCAGAATATTTTCAAAATGATCTTTACTAATACACTAATGTTAACATAATATAATACAAAATGCTACTATATTCACAATTTAATAACTACATACAGATATATACATACATACAGTCATAAATTATATATACAAGCGTTCTAGGCCGAAAATTTAACAATATAATACAGACATAGTCTTAAAATATCAAACGCCTATTTTTAAATAATAAAAATAGCGGTTGGTTCAGATTCGAAACGTCATTAGAGAGAGCCGATTTGGTCAGATGCAAATGTAATCCAGGTTTGGTGTGGTACGATTTTAAATAAATGTTAGGTTAGGTTACTGTGGTTTTGATGGCTTGATATCCAAGCCATTAGTATCTTGATTTTCAAGCATGGCTAACACTCGATGCTTGATTTCCAAGCCGTTAGCATAGTGTCTTAAATTCAAGCCATTAACTAAATTATTTTAGATTCTTTCCAAGACATTGGTTAAATATAATATATCTTGATCGGTTAGCTATTTCCTTCAATGGTATTTCTATTAGTTTATCCTTTGGTTGGTCCTGGGTACACGAGCCATTGGTCCATATTACGCGCTGCAACTGATTGGCACAGAGAAATAGACTTCACTGGTGTGGCTGCCATCTACGCTGGGATTTTCCCCATTCTTGATCTGCTGCTTGAACTTCTTGAACTGCTCATCGTTGGAAGGTTTGCAGACCACTCTTACCTGGAACAAAATATCAGCAATATCGGTATTTGAAGCAGACAATTTAACATGACCACATGAAAGGTCAGAAACTGAAACTGTGGCGTTTATGAAGACAAATTACTCCTTCATGTTTATATAAGATACTGGTACTGAAGTGTATTACCTTCATGTAATAAAATGATCACTGGGTAAGGAAAGGGAAATTCACCATAAGGGAAAGTAGTAGTAGTAAAATATAATAATAATGAAAAAATAATTCTTACGGGCAGACTCTGCTTGCTTTCGTGGTGGCAGCCTTCGGAGCAGGCGGGAAGGGCACGTTGGGTGATGCAGATCCGTCCATTCTTCTCGTAGAACTGCACCTGACGCTGGAGGGTGTGGCAACCCTCGCTTCTGTATGCCTTAGTTCTCCTTTCTTCGGTCTTCTTGTCCTCCTCGCTGGAGCTGCTGGACGAGGACGAGCTGCTTTCAGAGGAAGAAGAAGATGAAGAACTTGAGCTGGAGGAAGAAGAGGAAGAGGATGAATCGGAATCGTCCTTGGTGAACCTGTTGTTCTCAGGACGGCCGTAGATCGAAGCGTAGAACGAACTCCTTGGAATGCAAGCAGCGCTTTCAGATTTACGCTTCAGATCCCTTGATTTACCCTCGCACATTTCTTCGTTCAGAGACCAGGATGGAGCGAAGTACTTCTCATTCAAGTAGTAGCAGTCTCCAGGAGCCACGAGGTCGTACTTCTCCCCGGACATACCGCCGCAAACTCCGCTGGTCGAGTTTCTGTAGAAGTCAGAAGCGGCGATGCTCAGACGCTCTCCGTCGAAAATGCTGACCAGTTTTCCATCCTCGAAGCTGATGATCACTTCTCCGCTCTGCAGGGCGAAGGCTCGGACCAGCCTGGTGTTCTGGCTCTTGGCCCAGAGGTCGGACACGAAGTTTGTAGAGATGGTGTAGTCGTATTTAGACTTGCTACCGTACTTGACTCCGATGGACTTAGCGTTGGCGGAATCCATGAAGATCTTGACCTCATCACCTTCCAGAGATCTACAAAGAAATCAAAATTATCAGTTTCAGAAATTTAAAAAATAAATGGAAATTGTAGGGTTTACGAGAGTAATTTCATTTTACCGGTAGTAAATAGTGACTTCCTTTCCGCTCTTCTGGCTAGCCTTCATCAAAACAGTGGTCTGGCTCTTGGCAGACTCGAGACCGTGCTTGGTGTTATGGGAACCGTTCTGCATCAGGGTGTGCCAGCAACTATCGATGGAGTAGTCCATGCTGCGGTTTGAGAAGGTGTTGATCTTGTTGCTCTCAACGGCGCAAGATGCTGTAAGGATACAAATGAGTTAAAAGTTTCTGGAGAAAACATGGAGAAAAGAATCGAAGAAGTATATTGATGCGATGGGTACTTACGGTAGGTTTGGTAAGCGAAAGCGTGGTCAGAAATGCGGCGATGGGGAGACATGGAGGGGTGCATGGCAACAAGGGCCCTGACATACTCGTTGAAACGAATTTCGTTGAAGGTGATGTAAGCATTGGGAGCGCTAAGAGACATGTTCATCCTGTTCAACTGTGGGTTCAGTCTCATTTGGAATTCAACCTGCTTCTCCTTTCCTTGGTAATTCACCCAGTTTTCTTCAACGCGGTGGTTTCCGAGGAAACGGATAGCATTGTAGATGGCGTAGGATGCATTCTTGAATTCGTTTCCAACGCCCTGGTACTGAGCAGTCAACTTAAGCTTATCCATTGTGTTGGCTTCATAGGTGGCGTTGTGGCAAGCGGGCAAGATCTGGTTTCCTTCGGCCATCTCGGCTTCGCACTGCCTGGAGGTTGGGAGTTGTTTCACGTACTGTTTGCGTTCATCAGTCTGTTCCATCTTGGCTTGGATATCTACGGATGCTCCAGAGTTGGCTTCCCGTCCGTACTTGATGGCAGCTTCCATCTTGGCGTAGGTCTGGAAGTCGAGGGCCTTCTTGAAGTTGAAGATGGGAGTGTTGGGCAATTCTCCGGCAGCGGTGACGGCGGCCTCGAATTGCTTGTTGTTAGAGTTGCTTCTGAAGTAGTACATGGAAGCTTGCACCTTCTTGTCGATGGGACTGGTGGCCCAGGAGGTGGCAGCTACGTAGCGAGAGTTCTTGTTGTTGTTGTTCTTTCCGTGGGAATCTGACTTCAAAGTCGACCATTGTGGCGTCGGGGCTGTTGACTCCTTTCTGGACCATCTTCAGCATTTTCCCCCTCCTTTCCTTTCCTCCCTTCCTGACTTCCTGGAGCATCTGGTTGACCTGCTCCTTGGGGCTCTGCCAGTAATCGCCAGAGGTTTGTCCTTCTAGCCAGTCTCCGTTAGCCTTGACGTTAATCCCTTGGTCTAAAGAAAAAATATAACATTTAAGAATTTATCCAACTAAAAAAGAAACATTCTAAATTTAAAGGAACTAAATGCTTACTTACCAATGTTGAATGAAACGCTGATTTGGTCGTTGGTGGATTCCTTCTGGGAGAACTTGACTGAGTAGGAGTATTGCTTGATGTGGTTGCTAGCGAGGAGGAAAGTAACACCAGCAACAGGGTTGATGCGAGCGACTTCAGCCCATTGAGAAACTTCGGGCCTTTCATCATATTCAGCTTCAATCTTCACGACGAATCCAGTCTCTTCTTGACCGAATTTATTCTTGGAGTAGAACTGTGGATTTTCGTTCTTTCTGTACACCTTTGTGTTGGGCTCATCAGCTACGGGCTTCTGGTTCTTCTTAGGGTAGATGGATGTGTAAGGCCAGGAGCTGTAATGGATAAGCTCGACATCATCAGAACTGTTATCGTCGTCAATTCTCATGTCGACATTGATATCTCCTTGTTTGCTCATTCCAAGAGACGCGCGGACTGGGAACCTGATGTGGAACTTCTTCACGACACCAGCGGTGACGTAGTCCATCTGCTTTCCGAGGGTATTGAGGAATCCGATTCTTCCATCAACACTGGAGGCGTAGAAGATGTGGACCTTGGAGGTGACGTTGTAAATGTGAGGATCGTTCCTGTTGTTGGTTTGGCCTCTGATCTGTCCCTGAGCTTGGATGATGGAGGGAGTCCTGTACTTGAAGTAGAATGGAACACCCATAGCCATGGGGAACATGATGACGGTTTCTTCCTTGTTCAGAACCTTGGTGTAGTTGTAGCTGAATCCTTTCTCCAGGTTGGATTGTGCTGACCGGAACATGTAGGGTAAGTTGTTGATGATGTTCTCGTCGAAGGCGATGAACCTCTGATTGCCGAAAAGTTCCAGCATCAAGTGTCCTTGGAGATCTTCCTTTTCGTTTCCTTTAATCTTAAGGATTTTGGCAATGTGATCAGCGTTTCCTTCTTTGTTATTTTGTTGCTTGTCTCCTACGTAAGCGACGATTTGGTCTCGGATGGCTTGCATCAACTGGTTGCTGCTGGATACGGCAGCATGGAACTGTTAAAAACATAGTGTTAATTACAAGTGTATGCTAGATAGATATAAAAAAATATTTAGGATATAATTTTTTTTACCTTGGTGGGTTTCATCCATGATTTACGGAAGGCCTGGAATGTGTACTTGATGTTCTTGGGGGCAGAAGTGTCCTGAGATCCAATGTGGAAATACTTCTGCTCGTAACCAATATTCAAATCCTCATTATCATACTCGCTCAGGAACAAAACTGAGTGTTGGATGCCATATTCCCTGTCACTCAACATCATGGTGGCAGATTGGGCGTAGTTGGAGCTGCAAAAATAAAATCATTATAAACATATTTCATTTTTTATGAATATTATTTTACTATTTGTAAAGTTTTGTTGACTTACAGCCTTTCATTACGACGATCGAGGAATTCAGCAGCAGATTGGATGGCGCTCTTTACCACGGCGCGGACTTGATAGCTTGAGTCAGTGTGGGTGTTTCTTGCCATACGCTGGAGCATGGCTTCTGTGGGCCTCGAGTTCATGAGCTGCTTTACAGCGGCCACACGGACTTCGTACTCTTCTCCCTGGTTCTGGTAGATGTTGAACAGGGTCATGCGAGACTCCCGGGGGTAGAGAGCGGCCAAGTGGTTCATGTTCATCACCATCTGTGTGCGCAAGAAGGTCTGGGCTTCTTTCTTTCCTTCCAAGTATTGAGAGAATACCCTGAGGATCTGGGGATGTCCCAAATTACCGATAGCCTTGATGTAGACTTGGGCTTTGTGGTTGTCCTTGCTGCGGATGGCCTGGCTCAGCTGCTTCTCCAAGTAGGGAAGAGCCTTGTCGGTGACGATGGCGAAGTTCTTGGGAACCATGCGACCGTAAGTGTGGACTGGGTAGTAACGATGAACTGAAGAGTTGTCAACGTGAGCTACATTGATGAATCTCGTAAAGGCCAGGATGGCAGATACGTTCAAGAATCGCTGGTTCTGTACTTGTTCACTCACAGCCAAATCGAAGAATTCTGAGAAGAGCTGCTTTGTTGGGTATCGCAGAGTGTTGGGAAGGTGAGCGATCACCTGAGCGGCTTCTTCACCTTGGATTTTCTTAGATTGGATCCAAGACTTGATCAGTTTGAAAGCGGGTTGAGTACCAGATTGAGCAACAGCGTCGCGGAACAACTGCCAGGCAGCTCTATCTTCCCGGTTGTCTTTGTGCAGTTGCTCGGTAAGCTGTTGAAGGTGCTTGTAGTCCATTATTCTCACGGCTTCCACGATGATGTTCCACCTCTCGAGAATGTCAGCCTTAGCCTGGTTCTGTCTGTTGTTAAGAGCCCTCATGAGTTCTTCCGTCATCTTGCGAACGTTGTCAGCCTGTGCGCTTTGCTCCTGTCTGTAGAGTTCAGGGTGCACGAATCCGGATTCGATAGGCTCGTCATCCATATTTGGTGAGTTTTGCCATTTGTCTGAGCTCTCGGAGCTGGAGGAAGAGCTTGAGTCGGAGGAGGAAGAAGATGAAGAGCTTGATGAGGAGCTGGAGTCGCTGGAAGAGCTTGAAGAGCTGGAATAGTTAGGCCTCTTGTTTCCATGCTGGTTCTTCTTATCCTGCTGATGCTTCTGTTCTTGCTGATACCTCTCTGGAAGAGCAGACCTATTGCCAAACAAAAACATTGTATATAAAACATACTTATACCGTATTGTAAAAGTAAATAAAATTAGAGACTTAACCCTAGAGAGATAACCTTATTTTATGGTGCTGAAAAAATAAACTAGCGCCTGAGAGGCGCACAATATTTAGAACCTATTTATTCAATAAATTAAAATAATTTTATATTTTTTAAATCTTAATGAATTTTCATATTATTAATAAGTAAATAAAACATAAATGTTTATTATAATTTTTTACTTTTTAGGATATTAAAAACCCTTTACAAAAAGTAACAAAAACCAGCAGTCTTCTGTATTAAGGTATTTATGCCACATTTAGTACCACAGTTTTGTTGCTATGACGGTATGTATCGTCATAGCAACAAAACGGTGGTACTTACCGAGCAGAAGCGACCGTCACTCGGCGAAGATGACCAACGACTGAGTTGGTTTGGCAACACAAGTTTGCACGCGGTTAGAAAAAGACAGCAATATATTTGTTTCGCGGGCGCCTCTGAGGCGCACGTTAACTTTCTAGGGTTAAGAACTGAATTATTATTTACCTGCGCTGTCTGGACTTGTTCTGATGCTTTCCATCCTGGTGCTTCTCTTGCTTATCCTGCTGTTTGTTTCGCTTGTTCTTATTCCTCTGTTCCTCGCTGCTGCTGCTGTCGCTAGAGCTGGACGAAGAGCTGGAGCTGGACGAAGAGCTTGAAGAGCTGCTTGATGAAGAGTCATCCTTGTTATTCTCATCATTGTGTCCGTTAGAGGTAGCCAGCCTGTACAAGAGGTTCTTGGACACGCGGGCAGGTGAAGGGCTCTGGGCGTTACTACCCTCGGCGCGTTGGATGGACCAGAGAGTCATGTTGACGTTGCTGACTACAAGAGACTTCTCCTCGCTGTACATGACGGGGCTAGCGGACACCTTGGTGGTGTAGTAAGTAGAGAAGATGGTGTTGTTCCTGCTGTCCACGACGAGACGGGTCAAGGTGGATTTCTAAATAACAAAACATTGAGGTAATTAGATCACTATTCAGGGGATATTATTTCCTTCTTATTCAGCCTTTTGACGTGTTGAGGTGATCAGAATAAAATGGCAATACGGTATAAGTCTAAGAGTTATGTTGTTATGTTGTTTGATGCTCAGTTATATTTCTATCTTCATATAGTTAATCTATGTAATGACTCCCTTAAAATGCTTGGTTTTGTTCTTAGAAATGCCAAGATCTTTTCCAACACTCAGGTTATGAGGACATTGTATAATTCCTTGGTAAGAAGTCGGTCGGAGTTTAGTTCGATTATTTGGTCGCCACATGAGGCTCAATACTCTTTGATGGTAGAGAGAGTACAGAAGAAATTTCTGCGCTATCTGTACCTAAAGGAATATGGATATTATCCTTGGCTCTTCCCAACCAACTTTTTACTAGGGATGCTAGGCTATCAGTCATTATGGAGGAGGAGGGACGTCCATTTGGGTGTTCACTTCTTTCAGGTGATTGGTGGTCGCATACATAACTCAGAAATTCTGATGGATGTAGGTCTGTTCGTACCTGATAACTATCTTTGACAAAGACAGCATCGATTGTTTTACCTGCCAATATGCAGAACCAACCTGCCAATGGTTATGCCTGTTGGTAGAGCAATCTTGCTACTTAATCGCATCACCTCGGATGTCAACACATTTCACGACAGTGGGTCTTCCGTTAGGAAAGCACATTCTAACTTTTATCTATCGTCATGTATGATTTATTATTGTATTGTATTTAGTATGATTTATATTTAGAATGAATTGGATTTTTTCTGTAACGTTCTAAATAACTTAAATAATAAACTGGCGACTTGCGCTGGAGCTCGTCCAGGCGGAGAGGAGACACGGTGTATAGGGTCTGGAAGGAAATCGGTCAATAAATGCGGTGGAATACAAAAAATCATTTGATCATTTTAAATTTCACTTTCATTGCATTTCATTTATTAATAGGAAAACCAACAGTCAAATAATCATTGTAATAAACATTAAGACGATCCATCCAGCCAAACACAATTTCTGAATTTCTGCAACACTGATTTCAAATTTTCGAAACATTTTGTATATGATTGATTACGATTTGCAAAAATAAAACTCAATTTTCTCGAAAACTAAGGGTCAAATCAAAATATTTTACTCTACAAAATCGACTCCAAAGATAGTGTAGATTCACTGGTTTCCCGCTTGTACATCGAGTTTTGTTACACCCTGTATAATTAAATATAAATAATTGTTACCTTGCACTTTCCTGTGACGTCCGTCTCCATGCTCTTGTAGAATGCCGTTGGACTGTCCTTGTCCAGGTAGCCGGACCCCCTGAGGTGGTGGCCGCTGGTGTCGTACTGCAGGGCGCTGAGCAGCCCCTTGAGCAGGTTCTTTGGTCTGCACGCCATGGACCTGGGCACCTCAAGCGCTTCACCAGACCTCCTTCCATCTGCGCCACGAACGGCTTCTCCAGCTCGGGGTAGCCAATGACTGGTATATCTTGGAGTTTGGGATATTTGAGATTCAGTGGCAATGAAAACCGCACAATTTCACTACACCGTTTTAAAAAGGAATTACTCTGAAAATTGGCGTCCAGGGTGAAAATCAACGATAACAAGGACTAGCGCATCCTTTTAAACACGAAATATTTGTTTTAAACATGATTTTCATACTATCTTGATAGTACGTTTTTACAATAAACTCATTTAGGGACAAATAAAAAACACGTTCATTTTATTCTAATACGCACTGACATCGCTTAGATCACAAAATAAACACAATATATACAAAAAACAGAACCAATCCAATGAAAACATAAAACCTAAAGAAACAATAAAGTGAATTATTACAGTAACAGCAAAACCATATATTATATCGATGCAAGTAGAAAATGTATCATTCAAAATACTTATTAAAATAATATTTCTTCAAATCAGAGGTCCTGTTTCGATAGTTAGATACAGGGATCTTAAAACATGTCAGGTAACAAATTTAAATTCGGAAAATGCTATGTATTTTAGAGATCTTGTACCGATTTGGTTGTATTTGCAGGTTCTAAATGTATTTTGTTGCGTTGAACGGGTGTTGTAGCTGATGAACGTTCTCTATTCATATTTGTGTGCATTGAATCATAAAATTGCTTGTAATATTGAATTAGTAATTTGATTGATATATTATACCCGCAAAATATTCAATATCAGAAGCGGCCCCCAAATGGCCTTCCTTGAGGTTACGAACTGCGTAGTGCAACAAAATTTCTAACTGCTTTCGATTCTAAGTATTTATGTGACCTCGAAACTTATTTCTTGGAGTATCTTAGGTACAATCGCTTCTTGATGCGAGAAAAACCCTTCTATCAATGCCGGGGTACCATAATTTTTCGTCTCTGTATATATATTACCTGCGGATAGAGTTTCGTTTCTGATTAATCCTGGGTCCTGACTTCGCAGATACACGAACGATGCACTGTCTTCCAGCGATTTCTGGTAACAGGAGTCTATGTTGTTTATGGAATATTTATGGAGTCGTGATGGAGTGTTGATTGTACCTAAATTCATATCACCGAATGGTTGAATCTTGTGTCTACGAAGAACAAAGCACTTGTGCATTAGAAACTGGAAAGAATAGCCCTCCAGCACCAGACGCAAGTCAGATGCTTCCGTCTGCGGATGCCATGCAGAACCCTCAGATGTTGGTAGTTTCCTTTGCATTCCAAAGATTATGCGTTGGACCCTAAAGCACTTTTATAGATATCGAACCAACGGCAATTCGCTTTTGCAGGGACAGGTCATAGTGTTGTAATATTTGTGTAGACAGGTCATAGTGTTGTAATATTTGTGGCGACAGGTCATAGTGTTGTAATATTTGAGAGAGCCAACAATTAAAAAGTGTTATGAAAAAAATCGTAATAACTTTTTGGACAAAATTAAAAACTTAGGTTTGGGAAAGAGCATGTAATTGAAACGGTAAAAAAATTTTAAAAAGCATTTTTTTCGGAATTTTTGGCGCCGCTAAACATTTCATATTATAGACAGGAAAAACCGAATTTTTCCTTTTCGTATGTCATTAGAAATTTTAAAAGTATCAAATAGAGAAAATTATTATTATACCCCTGCGGAAATTTTTTTTTTACACCCCCCGGACAAAAAATTGGGGTGGGTTTTTGGGGTTTCGGGCGCCCGTTTCTGGATTTTAAAAATGCCAAATTGGGGAAAAATTTTTGAACTAAACCATTTTTTTTAAAAATTTTGGGAAATAATTTTTTTTGTTTTTTATCAAAATGTTTTTCTTGTAAAAATTTTTGGGTATCAATTAAAAAGGAAGGGTTTTAAAACATATCAATTTCCATAGGGGAAAGGGTGAAAACACGATTCTTGGACAGAAATTGGGGGGTTGTGTTAGCTGAACTGGGAATTCTTTCATGTTAAAAAAATTTGGGTGGGTTGATTAAACCCTTTTTGTATCCCATCTGGCCCCCATGGGGTTTGGGGTCCCCCGAAAAGATTTGCCCGGGGCGGTTGCTGTTTGGTTTTGGCCAGAGATTCAGCCTGTAAAAAAAATAAATAAGCACGCTTGCCCATTCCCCTTTTCCGCCCAATGGTGAAAGGGCACTCATTGACCCAAGTTTAGTGTTCCCCGAAATTCAATTAGGAAAACGGTTTAATGAATAGCCCCTTTGGGGAAATTGAACCCAGTATTTAGGAAAACGATGAAGCGGCTTTGGGCCCGAAAAAAGCAGGGGCTCTTGTCAGTTCCCCCTGAGGGGCCGGTGTTGCAAAGGGGCCGGAAAAAGGATAGAGAGGCACGACGGCCTAAGGGGTTCGGGTTTTTACGGATCACTTGATTTCTTTTTCCCCTTTTTTT